>PVJX010002608.1:40146-124885 GCA_004027295.1 Dolichotis patagonum | reverse complement strand
TCCTTGAGGCTTGCTTAGCTTGGGTATTTAATTACAGCAACAGACAACTGACTAACCCAGTGTCTATGATCAAAGAAAAAACAAAAAGGAAAGAAAACAGAAATCCAAGGAACATCATATCCACTTCACGGTGGAAGGCTCAGAGTGAAGACGTCTGTTTACCCTGCCCCCAGCTACATCTACAGATTAAATCAACATCACGACAGTCGGGCAGAAGTTTTTATAGGAATTTACAAGCTGATTGATCTACAATAAAAATAAAGGCAGGGCTCAGAGTAACCCAGTGACCTTGCAAATGCCCCTCTTTATACATTTGCATTTGCAGGGAGCCTCGGTCAATCCAGGCCTCCCCTGGCCTCCTGGTGGCAGAGGAAAATGACCACTGGTCAGTTTAGACCCAGCCCAGGTGGCTCCCAGGATGGGCCGTGCCTGTGACAAGGACAGAGCCTGAGGTAGAATGAGAGGTCCAGGGCGGTGTGTCTGAGGACCAGAGAGGGGTGAGGAGGCTGAGGAGGCCTGTGGTCATGGAGTCCACAGTCCATCTCCAGCCTGTGCTGGGCAGGGAAGCCCAGGGAGGCAGCCAGGCCTGGCTTCAGCCTTTCTCCTGGTTGCCCATCCATCCAATCACCATGGCAACTGCATCTCCTGCAAAGCCCATGGTCTCCTGGGAGCCTTCAGGGAGCGTCTGGTTCTGCGGGCCTCAGAGGCTCAGCCTCCTCGATGGCAGAGGGATGAAGTGGTGAGAAGCATCCTCATCCTCGTCCTCATGGCCATGGAGAGGTCTGGGCTCAGCCTTCCTCAGCCCTGAAGATCCCGCTCCTCCTGTGCTGTGCCCCCACCTGAGGGTCGGCCTCACCGTGTCTCAGCCAGTGCCCACCGGAGGCTTCCTGTGCCTGCCTCTCGAAGGCTGGGACTCCCTGGGAACCGCAGCCCTCCTCCCGTCCCGAGGCTGCAGACGGGCAGCCAGCTGTGCGGCTGGGCAGGAGCCTGGGTGAGGCTGCGTGTGTGGCTGCCCCGCCTGTCTCAGCCTCTGTCCCAGACGCGCTCTGACTCAGAGTGGGGCAGGTGGAAAGTGTGTCATTTTCCAACAAGCAAGAAAGACGTGCTATTAAAGAGTGCTGGGGTCCGGGTAAGGAGGGCTTGGGTGGCTTTATCTCGCTTCTCCTGGGACCTCGGTCGCCTCTCGCCTTCACCACTTCCTCCTGCTGTCTTCGCAGAGCAAAATTCCCGTCACTGAGCCACGTGCAGGCCTAACCGTAAGGCACAGTGCGCTTGCCACCGCAGAGCTGTGGGCCTCTTTACTGCAGGCGAGGACGCCTCAGACACGCCCGTCTCCTTCACCCTCACGCCAGCCACCCACCACTCGCCACAGCTGCCGGTTTCGGGGTGGCGTCTGTGCGCCTGCGTCTCTGTGCTCTGCTCAGGACCAGCCAGCTCAGGAGTCCACAGCAGGTGCTGTTCGGAGAAATGTCACTGTGGTCGTGCAAGGACTCCAGGTTATGTCATGGGAAAGGGCCGGGGGCGACATTCTCCCAGCTCTGGCTCGGGTGCATGTGGTTAGTGGTCCTCGTGGGCATGGGTGGCATGATGCCCATTCTGAGGAGGTGGTGGGGAGGACCTGGGTGGTGCCCAGCATGGGGATTCTGAGTGGGGGGACAGAAATGGCCACAAGGCTTCCACAGAGGACTGGGGACCAAACGCCCTCTCGCACAGGCGGGGCAGGAGCCAGGCGCCTCTTCTCCACGAGCAGAGAAGGCCTCTGAGGCCATTGTCACTTTCCACTCTGAGTGACAAAACAGCAGCCCTGGTGGAGTGCAGGTACAAAGCCACGTCAAGGAAAGGGCACACTTGGTGCTGTACTGGACGGTGAGGGGGTCCTTTGGAGGACCTCGATCAGGACTGCACTGCAGGGGGTCATGCTCTGACCAGGGCAGAGGTGACTGGGACCACAGCCAGGCAGGAGCAGCAGGCCCTGGTCAAGGGGCAGCAAGGGGGTGAGGACCTTGATCTGATGCATGGAGCAGGGGGACACTGCACGTGACTTGGAGCCCTCTGGTCAGGCTAGGCTGCCACGGCCTGCTTTCCAGAGCCTCAGCTTTGTGTCCACCCTGCTCCAATGGCTGCCCACAGGTGACAGGCCATGGCCAGGCAGGTCCTCTGTCACGAGGGCAGGGTCAGGGTGTGAAAGGCAGGTGGGCTGTGACAGAGGGAGAGCCCCAGGAGGGCAAGACCTGGTGTTCTGGCTGGGATGCTTCCTGTGCTGTCCCCACAGGGGTGGTCCAGGGCAGCAGGAGCCCCACACCGCCCAAGGCGCCATCTCCACCCAGCGTGGGGACACAGATGTGCACACTGGCTCCTGCCTGGGTAGTATTAATCGTCCTCCCCGTGTGGACACGTGTGAACGCCCCGCACTCCCGGCCCGACAGCTGTCAGGCTGACCTGGACCCTGCACCATCCGAGGATCTCGGCCGACAGCGGGAGGATGAAGGTTTGCAGCCCAGAGCTCTGGCACCGGCATTTGCAGAGCTCTGGGCTTGGCAGACTTTCAGGGAACAAAATGTTAATTGCAAGACTCCAGCGCAGACCAGGCCTGCCTAACAGCCCCGTCCGGGAGAAGCAATTAGCGATGAATTAATGCAGGCTCCAAGTAAACATCCACGCAGGATTGATGATGGCCGGGGAAGAGCTTCGCCATTAGTGGGGTTATTAGGTACAGGAGAAGGACTCCCAGGCACTTGGACTTCCTCGGCGTGGCCGGCAGTCCATTAGCCCGGCACTCAGTGAGAAGAACTCAGGCTCAGTCAATACTTGCGTCTGTGGCCGGTGTGATTGAAGCTTAGTCACAGCTGCGTGGATGTCTGCCACCTCTCAGCCGAGCAGCCAGGGGTCCCGTGCTCCTCACAGCCATTTGGAGGCAGAACCTGGGCGCACAGCTGCTTCCTACACCATGGGGGCAGGCCGGGGCTTCTGCCCACAGCACGGGCTTCGCTTCTCCTACTCCAGGCCCCTGGAGACAGGGACCAAAGCCCTAAGGACTGAGCCCCCGGAGCCACCAGGCTGAGCCCTGTGCAGATCGGCAGGGGGAACAAGCAGGGACCGCAGAGGGGACATCCAGGATTGATGCCAGCTGCCGCATCTGTGGCCCTGTGCCAAGCGGACAGAGATCTCGTGGGGAAGTGTGCGGGTGACAGTGGGGCGATGCACAGGGTGCTGGGGGCCACGAAGAGCCAACGACTTCCCAAGGAAAACGCGGGGCACCCTGTGGCCGAGGGTGGTGGCACCGTTTCCACAGAGTCCGCCCAGGGCCACCCTCAGGCGAGGCTGCCGCTATGGGTCCATGGTGATGAGAGCCGGTGCGTCCTCCCAGCCCCCACCCTGGGTCCCTGCTGCCCTCATCGGCGTCCTCACTGTTCCCCAATCTCAGGCATTGCCCTGGAACTGTGAGAAATACATTCCAGATGTTCCCAGGGCTCCCAGAGACCGGAAAGTGAGAACGAACGCCTGCTGCTGAGACGCTGGGGTTTGGCTTGTGTGTCACGCAGCATTGTCACCATGTACCCAAGGGGTCCTGCAGTGACCCTGGCCAAGTGCTCGGCCCTGGTTGTGGAGCAGTTCTTCGTCCCCACGGCCAGTGTCAGGCTGATTCGGGGACGGCAGGGGCGCATCTGGCCAGTAGCAGGTGCACCATTACACGGTCCCTCACGGCAGCCGCCACCTCCCTCAGCCACCTGCGTCCTCAGAGTGCTCAACCATGTCCCTCCCAGGGCTCCCTAAAAATGCCACAGTCTGACCACTCCACCTTGGCCTCAGAGGCAGCTGTCAGCCCTGCTTGGGGGGCTCAGAGCTGCCCCTCCGCCCTTCGTCCAATCTCGGAGCTCAGGCCTGCTGTCCCTGCTCTGCCCAGCTGCCTTCGGTGATGGTCAGAGGGAGGGGACGAGCAGCCCCACTGCTCCCGGCTCCTTGCCACTGAGCTCGCGCTGTGCTCACACGGCAGTCCCTTGTGGGTCAGTCAGGGCCCCAGGCTGACAAGCAGCCACCATTGCAGAAGTGACAGTCACCACTCCAGAGGGGACAGAGAGATCCTCGTCGTCTTGTTCTGATGCTCAGATGCTCAGCGCAGGAGTGGGACCTGTCACTTCCATTCAGGCTGGTGGAGCAGAGGGAGGTACGTGGCCCCGTGCAGACACGGTTGGGAGCTTCATCCAGCCAGGCATGAGCTGGGAGCCTCGGGGCAGGACTGGCACGTGGCTTTGTCCAAACACGGCCCAGACCTCCTCGTCCTCGTCCCGCTCCAACTGGGAGCAGGAGCCTCGTCCTGCATGGCTGTGGCTTGGATCCCTGTCCTGGCATGTCTGGAAAATGAGGTGTGGCTGCTGGGATGATGTCTAAGGTTCTAAATCATAATAAAAAAAACCGAACAGGCTTGCAGGGACTCAGAGTCCTCGGCAGGGAGACCTAGGAGCAGGTGGCAGGAGACAAGGGAGCTCAGAGTGCTGGGGTAGGATCCATGGAAACCAAAGAGAAGAACAGAGGAAACAGAACAGCCAGGAGTGGCCGGGTGCAGGGGTGTGCACCTCCAGTGGAAGCCACTTCGGAGGAGGAGCTGGACGCCAGGGTCAGAGGCCAAGTGTGGAGATTCAGTGAGAGCCTCCTCAGAATGTAAATGGGTGGGCTGGGGTTGTGGCTCTGGTGTCCCCAGCACCACAGGCATGCACACACATGCACACACATGCACACACATGCACACACATGCACGCACACACAGCACCAGGAACGGCATGTGCATCTTCTATGGTTGACCTGCACCTGCACAGGGTGGGATAGTAAATGAATTACAAAATTATAAAGCAAAGCAGGAAGAACAGAAAGAACTCTGTTTCAGGTTGAGATCCCCCAGGAACCACTAGACCCTCTGGCCCTTCCCTTTCTAGCTGACAGCCAGCATGGGACTTGCTCTGATTGGTGGCCACAGCTGGGCCTGTCCTTGACATTCACAGTACCTCCGGAGCCCCAGAACCTCCAGGAGATGTCTGCCTTGACCGCAGCAGAGCTGAATTTGGGGCAATCAGCAACCTGGAATCTGGAGCCATCCTGGAAGACTCCACCCTGTGACCTCCAGATGACCCTGCTGAAAATAGGCTTGAAACTTCAACCAATCCCGGCTAACTTTGTCCCAGAGCCAGTCCCTGGTGACTCCGCCCTGTGCTTAAAATTCTGACCAGTGCCAGATGACTCCACCCCTCCGCCTCGCTGTATAAGCCGTGCTCCATCGAGTTCCCTGGGCTGGTAAAAGAGGGCTCTGTCCTGGGCACTGGCCCTCAGTGCTCCTGTGACAGTGAGCAGAAACACTAAGATGACATCCAGGCTCTGGAGGCAGATTTCTTTACATCGATCACTCCCAGAATACCAGGCCCTGATCCCTGGTGGTCCAGGGCTTATATGGGATAACGAGCAGGAGTACAGAGGCAGAATGGCGTGTCTATGGGGGATTGGCTTATATAATGTACATCATGGTGACCAGCTGTTTCTAAGAGACAGGTGCAACCAAACTGGAACAGGAGCTATTACCTGGGCAACTAAGAGACTGAAGTGTACTGGTTGGGAGTGGGGCATTTGCTGCCACATTTTCCCCCTTTTAGCTTCCCTAGGCATATTACACATGATCTCCTGAGACAAGGCCCAACTAGAAGGAGTAACGTTAGGGCTCTCAGTGGCCCTAGGGCCCCCAGTCAAGCTCCCCAAGACTGTCTCATTACAGGTTTTTCAGAGCTTGTTTTCAGGAAAAGACATAATCTAGGCCTGTCTGTTCTGTAACACTACTCTAGCAAGGTAGTGAGGGAGTCAGTCTGCTCTAGGAGAGTGGCCAGTGTGCCTTGGATGCTCAGCAAATCTTGGCCGAGTGTTTGATAGATTGTTCTATTTTCCTGGGGCAACTGTCCACAGAGGTTAAGGCAAAAACCACAGCTAGCATAGGGCAGGGAAGCAAGGGGTACGCAGCCTGAAAAGACACACAAATCAAGGGGACTAGGTATGGAGCGATCCTGTGAATGATCAGGCGTCAGCCAGGGGTGGACGGGTCAGCATCCAGAGTGACCAGAGCAGGGCTCTGAGTGCACCGCCTCTTCAGAGCGAGCCTCAGAGGAGCTGTCTGGGTAAATTTTGCAGGAGATCTAAGGCTGGATTTCTGAAACTTGTAGAGGTAGTTGATTTGTACCTGGGTTATATGTGTGTGCAGGAATTTCTACAGATACAGCTGTCTTTTAAGTGGTTACAAGCCATTATTTTTTGTAACAAAAACTTTTTTAGAGCTTTGTGGCCTGTATGCTGTATTTAGTTTTGATTTAATCTAGTTTGTGAGTTATTGCTGCTATGAACGCAGGCCCATTGTCACCGCTAATGATCAAGGGGAGCCCATACCGAGGGCTGGTATTTTCACAGCAGCACTCCACAAGTTTTTATTGTCTTCTCAGTGTGGGTAGGGAGTGGGAGATCAGGGTTGGTGACACCACACAGAAGCCTGAGCTGGCTGCAGCGGTACAGAGGCCAGTGCAGTAGTTTGAGCTTGCGGAACATATGGTGGGGGCAGGTCTGGTGGCCGGGGTTGATGGCCGGAGTCAGCTGGATCCCCAGAAGGGAGATTCCTCTGGACTGCACTATTTTGTGTTGTTGGTATCAGGCTTTCAAAGAGCAGCAGGAAGCAGTAGGGGAAGAACTTAGGCCAAAATAGTTTTGTCCAAGGTGACCACAGCATATCTAGCCTTCAGATTTCATTTTTAACAGAGCTACTTCCATCCACAAGCAGGGTGTACTCGGCATCTGTCAGGGGTCCACTTTTAAAACAGTTCACCCCAGTACAGCATGTGGCACGTGGACAGGTAGGTCTTGGTGCAAGGTGAGCTCGTCAGCTCTCTTAATCAGGAGGACAGTGGATGTTAGGGCGCAGAGGCAAAGCGGGGAGGCAGCCCTTAGGGCCAGATCCACGTATTTGCAAAGGTAGGCCACTGGGTGCTCCTTGGGGCTGACAGTATGAATAAGTATAACTCAATGATCCATATTTTACAGAAGTCAGCATCTCACAGAAATTGTCAGTTTTTTTTTTTCTTGTAACCAGTTTCTGCCAGATATTGCGGCAGAGCTTTTTTGCAGCTTGGAAGTGTCCTTAATCAGAAATGCTTTTTAAAGAGGGAACAAGGTTTTGAACATCTGAGAGGTTGAGTCCTAGTAAGTAGTGAAGAGGGGCTGGCTGGCAGGAACCAGTCAAGGAAGAAGAAGCATTTTTAGGTCCACACAGGTATACCAGCAGGGGTGGCGTAAGACCAAGGCAATGTGTATGGAGGGCAATCATGGCAGCACTGGAAGCTTGGAGATCTTGAACTGGATTTACAGGCAGGAAGGATGTGTTTCAGCAGTTTGACAGTCTATAAACCTTTTGTGGCTTTGAACCCTCTGAGTATGTAGTTAGATTTCTAGCTGAGTCACTCATGACATATTTGATATAAGTGGGCATTGCCCTGATATGGAGTTTCACAATCAGAGGCAGGTGGCTGATGGCCCAATCTCAGGGTCCAGGGGACAGTGGCAGAATGGTGGAGCTGGTGGGGACAGTGAAACAGGCTGTCTCAGAGCAGCCAAGTCTGTTGTCAGAGCCTCCGTGAAAATAGTGTGAGAGTTCCCAGACCCTTGTGGCTGCATCATTG
The DNA here is from genome assembly GCA_004027295.1 of Dolichotis patagonum. Lineage (NCBI taxonomy): Eukaryota > Metazoa > Chordata > Mammalia > Rodentia > Caviidae > Dolichotis > Dolichotis patagonum. The sequence goes on along the minus strand of PVJX010002608.1, from coordinate 117,188 downwards.
ATGGCACAGAGATTTCCCAAGGTGATTAACAGTCTATTAGACTGACCTGTGGTGGGTGCCCGTTTGTGTTTCCCATAACATGTGATAGCAGCATAGGTTATGGTGTGGCAGCATGGTTCATGACGAGACCCAGAGGTGAGTCTTTAGTTTATACCTCTGGGAGGAGAATTTTCAGAACTTCAGGATTTCAGTTATCTGTCTCAGGTTGATGCAGGTACCATCCTCCTCTCAGGGAACAGCCAAAATTGAAAGTGCAGAGTTAAATGAGAGAGAGGCTGACTGACTTGGTGTTATGGTGATGTCCTCCCAGGCTGTAAATTTGTGCCTGTCAGGAAAGCAAGAGGCAAGAGTCCCTGTTGCATTGGTGATGGCAATTTTTTAACAGAGGGAACTTTTGAAGGCAGAGAGCTCTATTCCACTGTCTACCAGGAAATTCACAGGATTTCCCTCAACTTTTGTAATGACCATAGGCCCTTGGGGGCCCAATTTGATAAAGTTCAATCTGTCCTGTCTATTCAGGCCTAATGGGGCACAAGTCATTTGTCAGAGCTGACAGTTTAATTTTTCCTCAAAGTGTGAAACTCAGGAGGGATTGTTGACAGTCATCTTGGGTGGGAGTTAGATGATGCATCATGGTGGGGGGCTGTGTGGCCAAATGCAGGAAATGGCTAGTTGGAACCAGTTTAACTGGCTGAAAGTAGAGAAGTTGGGAGCAGGGAGTTAAACTAAAGATGCTGGCAGCAACTGTACTGGTCAACAAGAGTGCCAACGCAGAATCCTCAAGAACAATGGGCCTCTTTTTCCTTGTTTTTTTTCTTTGACATGCAGGGAACAGTTTGGTTTCATTTTTAACTCTGTGAAAGTCTCTTTTTCTGTAGTCAGGGACTGTTGGTTTTAATTAATTGATTAATTCCTATTTCTGACATTCTATGTGTGTGTTGTGTACCCTTAAGTGATGACACAAAAAACAAAGAGTGGGTGCCTCCCAGAGAGAGACTATTCAGATGCCTGCCTGGCTACACCCCTTGTGGGGACTTAGGTGGGACTTAGCTGAGGAGGGTTTGAGGTTGACATTATGCCATATGTCAATTGATATAGAACTGTGGGTGAGGGCCCAGCCAACCACCACAACCAGTGCTTCCCTGTCTTGGTGCACAGACAGAGCAGCCTATTGCTTCTGCTGTCCATTCCATTCACTCACATATTCATTCAGCAGGCACCCAGAGGTTAAACATCATAACCTCCTTTCCTTGAGGTGGTCTTGCCTAATGAGAGTTGATCAGACCCCTCTTTTGCTCAAAATGAGCAAGACTGATAGACAGACTAACTGGGGTGCCCCCAGGGCTCTTACTGGAATCAAGCAGGCAAGCAGACAGACAGAAAGATTGTGTACTCCTACCTTTGGGGTTCAATGTAAGCCACTTGAGCAGGGAGCAGGAATCCTCCTGTAGACCTCCAAGGGGACTCGAGAAATCTTGAAGGCTTGTGCCTTCCTATCTAGACCTAGAGAAGTCCTTGGTCTGTCCACAAGATCCACGACCAGGGACTAAAGAGATCAGCATAGTCAGTCTTCCTGACCAACACACAAGATGCAGTCTCAAGTACAAACACCAAAACAACACCCAAGATTTGGAGGCAGATTTATTTACAACTGTGGGCAATGATTAGGATCATTCTGAAAATATCAGGCCCTGATCTCTGGTGGTCTAAGGCTTATATAGGATAAGCAAGCGAGAAGTACAGAGGCAGAATGGCTTGTCAATTAGAGATTGGTTTATACAGTGTGCATCATAGTGACCAGCTATATATCACAGTGACCAACCACTTCTAAGAGACAGAAGGAACTACTAGCTGGGCAACTAAGAGACTGATGACTGTGGTTGAGGAGGAAATTTTCTGTTCCACTTCAGCACAGGTCTTAACAAACCAGTGGTGTTAACCAGTGGCATGGACTGCTTAAGAGGACCAGGGCTGGCAACGGGTTTTAACAACTACATCAACTAACAGAGGTCAGCAGCATTTGCAAAGACCAGAGGAGACCTTCAGAGAGTCCTGGGGAGGCTGCTAGAGAGCTCCAGAGAACTGGCAAGGTCACTATGAGTCTGGGTAGCCAGGAGCTGCCTACCCTGTACACCAGCTGAGGGCCACTGGCTCTCAGAGCTTGGACCCATTAATCCACTTGTGAACTCCATCAGAAGGGTGCAAAAGAAGCCTCTGTTGGCTGGGGACAGGATCACTCCACATACTTGGTAAGCTCAAGAGGAGGATGAGGAGGGCCCAGGTGCCTGCTGCCTGCCCATTCTGCACCGAGAGAAGGACTTCAGAGTGGAGGACCATTACTGGGCCATGGGAAGCTCAAGGACAAGGTCAAGCCACTCCCACAATCACATCCTGTCCCAGCCACATGCAAGGACAGATGTGCACCATGCCCAGTGTCAGCTCTAGGGTCGGCATCACCAGAAAGCCTAAAGATCTGGGTGACTCTCACCTGGGGAGGCATGGTGTCTGATAAACTCAGATGATGGAGCACTGGGGTTTGTATTTTCTGTCCTGTTGGATGCAAAAATCCTCAGGAGCCCCACAGAAAACTCCAACCTCTGCCCTTCAGAGGGATGTGTTGGGGAGGCACACAGTGGGGGCCTCAGAAAGCCCATATCAAGGCCAGTGGGGGACTGTAGACGGCCCTGGTACATCACCATGCTGGGGCTTCCATAGGAAGAGAAGGAGCAATGCTGGTCCAGGTTCTGAAAGCTTAAAGCAGTCACATGCTAAGAGGAGAGGTGGGAGGTCCCAGGGATGTGAGTTAGAGAATCATGGGCTTCAGGACTGGCAAGAATTTTTATGAAAGGGACTGGGTTGGTTGTGCTTAGCTATAACAGTTGTGACAGGGAGAGGAAATTTCAAGGAAGCAAGATTCTTCTCAATAGAAGGAGAAATTTAGCAGCCAAACCCCAGGTGGTGGAATTGGCTGCAGGAAGCAGAAGTAACCACCCTGCAGAGCTCTGGCCAGGCTGAATGGCCTCCTTGGGAGGCAGACAAAGGCCCTGTAGCATTGGCCACACGAGTCCTGTTGACAGGGCTGGGAGGTGGACATCCATGTGTTCCTCACATTCCAGCCCCTGAGGTCAAGAGTTTCTGATGGTCCTCTTCCAGGGGCCACGAGAAGCAGTCACCAGCATCACTCAGTCCTGACTCAGGCCATGCACTGCAGGTGTGGGCTTCCCATGTCCTGCAGGGAGGGTTAGTATAGTGTCAGGGAGAGAGGGCACAAGAGCACTGCTAGTATGTGCTGTGGCACCTGTGGCTCCCACCCTGCGTGAACAAAACTAAGAAAACCAACTCTTCCTCCATCCAACCCCATTGCTGCCGCCTGCTCTGTGCGGTGCAGATGGGAGCACTCAGTGCAGTCCTGTGCATGGGGATGCTATGAGGGGACCTGCTGTGGTCAGTGGAGTTCTGGTCCCACCTATGCACCGGTACCATGTCTCTGGTGCCAGTGAGGTGGGGCATCCATGTCACTTGTTAAGAAGTGGAACATGTGAGAGGAAGCCGAGGTCATGCCTGCTGCCCAAGAGGAGGGCTTTGCTGCCTGTAGGTCCAGCAGAGAGTGAGCTTGATGGTGAGGTATGGGAGTGAGATGAGGCCAGGTCCAGGAGAGAGAGGGAAAAGCACGCGAAGCACCTCCCTGCCACAGTTCTGCAGTGGGAAGCCCTCAGCCGGGGTCGGGAAGCTGATGGTGGAAGGCAAACTTCTCCACAGGGACCACGCAGCCCTCACTTTCCTGTGGTTTCTTGCAGAAGGTTCCAGAATCCTTAGTTTTATTAGTAATGGAGCCATGTTTACAGCAGTGCACGTTATTCATGAGCCCTTCCACAGACTGGCACTGAGCCGTCCAGCCTCACTGCTGTATCATGCAAGCAGGATGTACTGCTGAGTGCACGCACGCTGTAACTCCCCTCCCAGGGACCCCTAAGTTGCACCCAAGGGATGCATGGGGCCCCAAGCAAACCACCTTTCGGTGCCCCTGAGCCCTGAGGACAGGAATGATTCACGATGCCTGTTTCCAGTCTCAGTCCCCATCATCCTTCACCCAGGAACCTGGCTGGTTCGGGTGATGCCGTGAGGAGGCGATGGGGCTCACAGGTCCTCTAAGGAGAAGGAGCCAGGTCTGCCTGGTGGCACCATGGACAGCAGCACCCACCTGTCGGGCTCCCCTTGCTGTGGGTGCTGGGCCCTTCAGGGTGAGGGTGCTGGGGATGACTTGGGGAGTAGGTGTGTTAAGGTCATCAAGATATGGAATCTGGGGTCCTTGGGGTAAGAGTGTTCAGGGTTCTTTGGGGCAAGGGTTCTGGGGTCTCTCAGGTACAAGTGCTGAGACCCTTCCGGGTGTGTGTGTCGAGAACACATGTCTTGTGAATGGCAAGTAAAATTTATCGTCGAGGGGTCATACTCTCTATTTATTTACTTGTGGAACTGGGGATTGAATGAACCTAGGGCCTTTGCACTAAGCTACATCCCCAGTCCACTGCTCTTTAAATTTTATATTTTAGAGTCCCACTAAATTGCAGTTGCCCAGACAACTTGTGATCCTTCTGCCTCAGCCTCTGAGTGCTGGGTTTTCCTTCACGGCCCTGCAGTGACAGAAGCCACAGCCTGTGCACAAGGCCAGCAGGGCCTGGAGACATTTACACTAGCGCCCCCTGTTGGTCAGTCACGTTGCCAGCATTTCTGTTACCACAACCAATCAGAGCCACAGACCGGAATGTGAATGGAAATTTCCAGAAATAAGCCATTCTCAGGTTTAAACCATGTGCCACTCCAGGGCAGCATGGGAAAACCTCACCCCATCTTTCTCTGTGGAGCTGGGGTGTGGGGCTTCCATACCGTGTGCACTGCTACCTCCCTTCCTCACTCAGTGGGCATCTGGTTATCGGGTGAGCCAGGGCAGGACTGCAGCACCTGCACCCAGGAACCCCGACTTTCACTCCATAGCATCCTGAGGTGGGAGAGTAGCGATGCGGGGTCCCTGGCGGTTTTTCTGTTTTATTGTTGGTTTTGTCAATATTCTCTCCTGGTGCCTCGTTTACAAAGTGAACTCTGCCGTAAGTGTCCAATTAGGGGAAAACCCAGCAAGTGTAGGTGTGCTGCCATCTGTGTCTCGGCAGCCTCTGAGGGTACAGAAGGCGGGACAGATGTCATCATGGGTCTGCCCGGGGCAGTACACGGCCCAGACAGTGAGCGCCTTCAGCCCCCAGCGGCGGCTGTGTTTGTTTCACGTGGCCAGGTGTCGAAGGCTGGTCACAAAACCTGAGCTGCTGGATCAGGAGTGCACAGCCTCCATCCTGCCCCGTGAGGGGTGGCTCCACTGATCCCAGGAGACAGGGCTCGCCAGCCCCCCAAGAGAGCAGGCTGAGGCTCCATCTCCTTGCTGGGCTGACTGCCTGCTCACCTCAGAGACTGCCTGGGGAGGGTCTTTCGGGAGGCAGCGCTGAGTTAATCAGCAAAGAGGATCGTTATCTGAGGGAAGGATGTCCAGGGAGGCTAGTTAGTGGCCGGCTCTTCCAGGAATGTGGTGGGCTTGCAGAATGAAGGATGGCCAGCCAGGAGCGGCCAGTCCGCTTGGGCTTGGCTGAGGTCGGTGATATTAATGACATTGTTAAGGCCCTGTGCATTTCCTTACCCTGTGGGTGTTTGTGCACGGATATTAATGTGGTCCATTTCTGGAAGCCACTGCATTGCTGTGTGCAGAATAACAATCACTCAGGTGATTGAGACAGTGCTGGCCACCCAGGTGCCAGCCAGGGGACTGGTGGGGGACATGAGCCTGGGAGGAAATTGGCTTGGAGGCTAGTTGCTAAAGGTGGGTATTTTTCCAGAAGTTTTCCATTTCTAATTCTATCTGCAAGGCAGTGGACCACAGGGAGCCCAGTCAGGAGTCCAGGCTCTGCCTGGACTCTGTGGCCTCTGCCCTGCCACCATGGATAGCAGGGTGCATGCCTCAGTTTCTCTTTGGTGCCTGAGCAGAGAAAGACACTCGAGGTTCGAATACCTGATCAATCACTAGTTCAATCCTGGACACCCAAAGCTCCAGGACAGGGAGGGAATTATGTTCATCTGTCACAGTTAGGGAAACTGAGGTGCAGGAGGAAGAAGTCACTAACCACAGGGACACAAACCGTAAGCAGGAGGCAAGATCCCAGCTTCCAGCCTGGCATCTCCATCTGGGTGTCAAGGGACAGATGTGACTGCTTCTCAGAGTGAAATCCCCAGGTCCCCCCCCATTGTTCTCTGGTCCCAGAGCCGAGGCTTCACTCACCCACCTGACAGGACTGGACACTGGCCCCCAGCTGCCAAGTGCAGGTGGTGCGGTGAGGTTGCTATGGGAACCAAGGTGATACTGCTACCATCAGCCTTCGGGCCGTCTCCCCCTGTCACAAGGTGGCCACAGGTAGGGCCACAGAGGGTGACTGTGCTGAGGAAGCCTCCAGGCAGCCACGGGGCCAGGAGAGAAACCCCAGGAAGTGCCGAGGACGGCGTCCGGGTCAGGAGGGCTGAGGAGGGGCACGGGGCTGTGTGGCCCAGAGGGATCCAGGCAGGTGCTGGACTTGAGGCCGCACACTGCCTGCTCCCGCTCAGTCACAGATGGAGCCAGTCTCACGACGAGCTGATGTGGACACTGGCAGCGTCCCGCCTGTCTGGTCCATGGTTGGCTGGAGCAGCAGCACGCAGAGGGTGAGTCTACCGCACAGACGCAGAGGGGGCGCATCGAGCGGGAGCAGGCTCACTCCTGCGCTGCTCCTGGGATCTGACGCGTCCATTTAAGTCAACGGGGAAGCTGTCCCTGACTGCAGTCCCAGGGGACCCTTTTCAACAAACGCAGTGCACACAAGACGAGCCAACACCCTGCTGTCGCCCCTGCAGATTGTGGCCTCGATGGCATTAGAATAGTGAGGAGACAAGGTGCAGCTCGTGTCGCTGCAGCCTGCTGTGTCAGGGGGCAGTGACTCCATCACCTGGCGGACTTCCTGGAAGAGGCGCCCCACCCCGGGCTCCTGTTTCAGCAGACAGCCTCAATTCACCTAGGGGCATCTGCTCCGAGTCCACAGTGACCCTGCGCTCACTGGCCCAGGCTGGGGTGGGAAGCATGCCTAGGGAGACGGTCCCCAGGGCAGGATGTGCTGTGGAGAGGACCTGGGGAGGAGGCCATGGGGTCAGGGCACAGGAAGCCAGGTCGGATGTACCAGGCAGAAGGGTATCTGGGAAGGGCAAATTATGCTTCAGTGGGCACTTAGAACTGAGGTCCTGGGGTGATGGGTGTGAGGTCTGCCCAGGAAGCAGTGTCAGGTGGGCCATGACCACGTGAAAGATAGTACAGCCCCCAGGAGCTGCCAGGACCACACAGGACACAAGCCCGCTAGACTCCAGTCCTAGCCAGCCCCGGCTTCTGCTCCCTGTCTGGGAGGCAGGGTCACAGCTCCACTGTCACCAGATTCCCTGAGTGATGCCACTGAGCACAAGCTGGGCAGGGCAGAGGCCAGGCCTTCCGGCCGGTGGCAGCAGCGGGCACCTTCCTTGAGGCGCTGGAGGGCCCCGGCTGTGTACAGCCCCGAGGGTCTGCACAGCGGGCAGCCACAGCGGGCACGCCTGTCAGAGCTGAGGTTCCCACCGTGCTCAGGGCGGCCTTGATTTCCCACAGCCGAGGCCCGTGTGGACCAGGCCCCGGAGCCCAGAGCCCTGCACACGCTTGGCACTGTCCGCGAGGTGAGGCAACAGTGGCCGCACCGAGGTTCTCCCCGACTTTGGATGGCAAGCAGGAGGTGCAGCGCGCTGTGCCAGGGCCAGGGTTTGCTGGCGCCCGGGCCGAAGGCCAGAAGCTGAAGGACCCCTTTTCTCTGCTGCCCCCTGGTCCCCTGGTCTGGCCACATACACCCCATGGCCTCCCTGTCCTGAGGGTGACCCTTGTCCTGTGGAGTTGGTGCCCATGGTAGTTGGCACACGGAAACGGGGTGCTGATCCTACCCCCTGTCCCTGTCACCTCCCTCACCACAGCTGCCACCTCTTCCCCCTGCTGGGTGAATCCTCTCCCTGTCCAGGGCCACCTCACTGACCTGTCCCCACAAGGGGCCCGCTCAGACCCAGTCTGCCTCCTGCTCCTAGTGACCCGGAGCAGGTCACCCCAACTGCCCCCTCGGCTGCCGGCTGGTTATTAAAATGCCGTGGGGTGGGCCCTGGGCTGGGTGGGCCCCAGCTGCCCCTCCTGATGGTGTCCTGGCTCAGCCTCTGGAGTCTCCGGGCAGCTCTGGGGTGCGGGGCGGAGTGTGGTGTGGGGAGGGAGAGGTGGGCGCTGAGGCTGCGTCTGGGCAGTGGGCAGCACGGGAGGCTCCTCAGCCCCGAGGGGTCAGCTCACAGCACGGGTCCCTCTGCCGCAGCCCTGCACATTTGGCCTCTGTGGCTGCTGCCCCTCGGCCTGTGGCCGCATCACTCCTGTCTCCGCCTGTCTTCCATGGCCTCCTTCTCGCCACGTGCCTGACTCTCAAGTCCGTCTTCTCCCTCCTTGATCAGGCAGGAGGGTTCCACTCAGAGTGCTCAGCTCAGCCACATCTGCACAGACTCTTCCAAATGGGGTCACTCTCACAGGTTTGGGGCGCTAGGAAGTGGGGCACCATGCAGCCCGCCAAAGGGGCCCGCCCCTCATCAGTGCTTCCAGTGGGAGACCTGCCTCTTGTCCCCCTCTTCCAGCTGTGATCTGCCATCTCAAGTGGATTCTTGTCCCCCAAGCCCACCGAGGACGCCAGGGCCTCCTCCCAGGCTCAGAGTTCGGGGGACTGTGCCCAGGAAGCTTCCAGTCCTAAGGACCTGGCCTTCTCCTGCCCCACTAAGGACCTCATTCCCGGGAGCACCCCCCTCCCCAGTGCAGAAACCCAGTGCACTAGCGCAGGGCGGAGGGGATGCAGGCAAACCCTGTGGCCAGCAGCATCTGTAACCTTCATGCAGACGTGGACCCTACAGGCCGGGAGGGGACTCCTCTGGGGTCACTGGTGAGGCGCTGGCCGTGGCCCATTAGCACGCTCTGCTCCGAGGGTCTGATTGAATGAGATTCGGGGTTGGCTTCACCGGTTATTGTAGTTTTTCCATTATTTTATTGTGCAAATTCCTAGTAGGCTCAGCAGAATCTGGAGGCAAACTGAGCAGCTACTGTGAAGTGTGAAAAATTACCCTCGGCTAATGCAATCAAACTATTTGCTTATGGGATTACAGGATGGAAATGAGGCCTCGGGCTGGCGACTTGGCAGCGGACTGCGGTCACCTTCCCAGGCTGCTGGGGCCCTGGGCCGGGAGCTGTGCTCTGACTTCAGGGCTGGCCAGGACTTTCCACTTTGTCAGGGCAGATGCTAGCTCAGTTCCTTAGTGCTAATAAAACCGTTCATTACAGCACTGACAGCGCAGTCCTGGGGCCAGGCAGGGCCAGCGTAGGAGCAGCACCACGCCCATCAGTCCTTCCTTTCACCTAGCAGATGCCGACTCACCCACTCCAGGCCCAGCACGGACCTACGTCCAGGCAGGAGAGGGAGGCAGGTAAACCTCCGAGAGCGAGGCCTGCCATGACGAGAGGCTGCACTGGATTCCAGGATCCGCGGGGTCAGAGCCAGATCCTGTGGCCTTTGTCCCAGACCTGAGCTCTGTACATCCTCCCCATTACCTGGGTGCCCCGCCCATGTGATAGAGCCACCATAGGACATCAAACAGTCTCAACACCCAGGCCACACCCAAGACCAATTAGACCCAAACACTGGGGCAGGGGTCAGCATCTCAGCATTCTTCAGATGCCTCCCCAGTGGCTTCCCGAGTGACCACCACTGAGAAACACTGTCCTCACCAGAGGTCCAGCACCACCATCCTGGAGGGGTTAGAGATGCTTGCACGGACCTGTGTCTGGAAAGGAAGGGGCCGTGAACTCAGGGTGTCTGCTCTGCCAGCACAGCAGATCCGACACAGGCATCCCTGCCACCCAGCCACTGCGCAGGGAGTGAGTAGTCAGATGGCGGAAGGAAGGATGGATGTCTGGATGGGTGGGAGGTGGGCTGTGGCTACCTTAATGGATGGGCAGTGAGTGGGTGGTCATGGCCCTCAGGTCCTCCCTTCCTGGGCTTACTCCTCTCCAGAGAGTCTCCACTTCCTCTCGCTCTGGGCCCACTTCCTGTCAGGAGCTCCACTTCCTCCCTTCTTGCACTCACTTCCTCTCTAGGAGCCTCACTTCCTCCCAGGCCCCAAAAGTTCTCAGTGAGACATTAATGGAACTCAAGGACGTGCTGGAAAAGTCTTCAGTGTGGCCAACTATGATTTTCCTTGAATGCAAGTACTTCCCCAAGATTCAGAAAATGTATGCATGAAATCTCTCAAAGCAATGAACCAAAAGATAAAAGAATTGAACATGAGCACAAGTCTTTATAACTATGAGAAATATATTTTTGTTTTAACTTCCCATCATGATAGTCTGGAATACTGATTTTCACCTATTAAAAATGTTGTTTAAAATCTTCTAGAAATCTCCAAGTACACTTTCATCAGCAAATTCTACTAAACATGTAAAAAAAAAAAAAAGAAAGAAAGAAAGAAAAAGAAACCAATTTATGAAGCTCTTCTGAAAAACATAATGAGATAAGCATTCCCAAACTTATTTCACAAGGCCAGCTGTATTAAGATACCCAAAATATACAAAGATAGAGCAAGAATAGAGGGACGAAGGACTAGTATTCCTAATGGATATAGGCACAAAAGAAAATTTCTTAATAAAATTTAGCAAATCAAGCGATTTATAAAACGAGTGACACATTATGAGCAAACAGTTTTATGTTATGAGTGCAAATCTACTTAAATATTTAAAAATAAATCAATATAATGCATCATACCAAAGGGGGAAACTAACAAAATATCACATGGAAAAATACAAATTATTTGAAAAAGTTCAACATCCATTCATGATAGGAATCAGCATATCAGGAAGGACACACCGGACGAGAGTGTCCCAAGCATGATTTGTGGGACCTGCAGAAACCCTTGGGACAGTGTCTTCCTTCACAGCAAGGAGAAATGCCTTGCCCTACGAAGGGTCACAAGTCCAGGGTGTCCGATCACACTGTGCCCACTCGGGCTCACGCTGGCGCTCTCCTGCTGCATTAAGCCAGGATAGGAAAACAGATTTTCCTATGTGTGGATAATGTCCAGCTTGTATCCAGCTGTCCCCCAAAGACTCCTGTGCTCATAGGTGGCGCTTTTTGGAGTGGGGTGCATTTAGGGCCTGTGATATTGGGGCTCGGGTGTGTGATAACTGAATGGTTTTAGCAGAGTGCTGGGTGTGGGCAATGGGAGAGCCACCCTGGGTCTGCAGGCTCTCGACCGTGCCCAGCAACAGGCTCTCGACCGTGAAATTCAGGGGAGAGCAGGAAGGCAGGCTTTGTGTTGCTGCTGCCACCCCTGCCTGCCCTGCTGTGGACTGTTTCTCCTCTGTCACGCCCGGAGCCGCGCAGCCCTACCTTGGATCCAGGGCACTCTGAACCACAACCTCTACCAACTGTGAGCTGGAACAGCCTTTCCTCCTTTACCTCTGGGTGTTTGGTATTTTGTCCCAGCCATGAGAAAAGTAAGACAGACAATATGTTTATCTATATAGAAAATTCTATGCACTTCTCCAAAACCCAGAATTAGCATGTGAGGTTAGTTAGCAAAGTTGCAGAATTAAAAGCAAGGAGTTGTTAGAAATTGAATTTTTAAAAATTTATAAGATCTCTAGAAGAAAGGAAGAGAGGGAGGGGCAGAGACGGAGACAGACAGAGTGAGAGGGGGGTGACATTTAGGTGTAAAACTAGCAAAACATGTATTGAACCTTTAATCTGAACACTACAGAACAACTGATGGAAGAAATCAAGTAAGACCAGAGACACAGCATGTCCACAAATTTGAGAAGTCAGTACATTTAAGGTGAAAACTCTCCTAAATCGCTCACATTTAGATAATTTCCTTTAAAGTCGGAACAGGACATTTTGTTGAAGTGCTTTGCAAACAATGTGGGCAAAGTCTAAAGAAGTAGGTCAGACACGCCTGTGCCCCTGTAGTCACAGTGCTGGGGACAACGTGAGGGTGAGGGCGGGCAGCCAGGCCACCAGGACGGGCAGAGGCCAAGGCAGACCTGTCTGGACGTAGCGCTGTAATCCCAGGCCTCTGGGTGACTGAGGCAGGAGGGCCTCATGTTCCAATCTGGTGGACTTGCCAGCTAATTTATTAAAAAAGAAAAAACAAGGAGGTGACTTGGGATGTAATTCAGGGCAAAGGCCCTGGGCTCAACACCTAGTCCCAAGGAAAAGGCAATTCAAGAGACGGAGTATAAGTTGTCACGTGCTGGGAAGGTGCCGCTCTCCCTGGACCTCGCGCTGTGAGGAGAACCCATTCCACCCAGGTGATGCCGCACAGGACACCTCCAGGGCTGCCTCCTTTCATGGGCTTGCTCTGCTCCACAGTCCCGGGAAACCTGGCCACGTTCGTGTCTGTGTGGGGAAGACGGCCGTGATCGCTTTCACCACCGGACCGAAGAAGGAGGCGGAAGGTACTGAGGGCAGGATAGGAGTCGGCGAGTGCGCGGCCCCCACCCAGCAGCAGAGGCCACAGAACCGCAGATCGATTCCCCGCCTTTCTGCATTTGCTGCCCTGGAGCTGGGCCCGGGTGCAGGCAGCTTGGGGATCCTCCGCTGCTGCCTGCGTCTTGTGCCTGGAAAGTTCTCGGTCACTGCCTTCTCTGTCCAGCACCTCCTCCGGTTGTGGTTCGCGCGTGCCACACCGTCATAACTGTCGGAGCTCTTGCAGAGCCCGTCTTATCTTCCCCATTAATTTTCCTGTGCGTTTCAGCCTTGGAAATAAAGCTGCGGTTCTCGCTCCAGCTCACAGACGCTCTCCTGAGCGTCGTCGTCCCTCAGAGCGCATGGCAGGCCTGGCTTGCGTCTCGCCGTGTTTCTGAGTCTCCTCCTTCCTTGTTTCTCAGAGTTTCCGTCTCTCTGCTGACCATGTGCCTCTGTCCCTCAGTGTCCACTTTTTCCTGTAACAAGTGGGCCCAACTGCAGCCTGGAATTGCACAGCTTCCCTTGCCGGTGCCCCCGCTCCCAGCCTGTGCAGCCCCTTGGCACGAAGACCTCCGTGGGTGTCACCACACGGCCCCGGGATCACAGAGCACAAAGACACTCCTGTCCAAGGGGAATTCCAGGGACGCAGAGAGGAAGGGGGGCTGGGCCTGGTCACGCCACATGGAGCCATGATGCCCAGAGCAATCATGGTCCCACTGGAGGGGAAGCCACTCAAAGGGCCGCTGGAGTCGGCCTCCAGCAGGACTTGCAGGCCCCAGGGAGGCTGGAGCCGCTGGACAGCTGTGCTCTGACTGAGGACACAGCCAGGCCTCAGCTCGCTGAGGAAGCCAATGGGGGCTGAGCCCAGGGTCACAGCGCCAGCCCTCCAGGCAGGGACTTGCCTACCGCCCAGACCCTGCCAAGGCCCAGACTGAGGGTCCCGGGCTGTTTGCCAGCCCAGCACGTCACAGCAAAGGCCCCTCACACTGGCCCAGGCTGGGGGCAGCTGTGCTGTCCCCTCCAGGTGCATCCCGGGGGCCTTTGAGTGCTCACAGCCCAGTTCCGTGGCTCCCTGGGCCCAGCAGCGCTCCGCATGCAAACGTGGCTGGGTCTGAGGCAAGAAGATGTGGGGGACTGACACCCCCACTCACAGCTGCCCCCAGATCTGGGAGCAGGGGTCTCTACCTGCTCCCAGAAATGTCCCAGGATGCTACCTACACCCAAGACGAGGAAATAAAGACCCAAAATTATCTCTGAAACTAGGAGAAAAGGGACAGCAAAGGTACCTTCTAGCTTTTGAGAAATGAAGCTAGAATACGAATGGACCATGAACCTAAAAACCGGGAAATAGACTCAGAGTCACTGTCTTTCTCCAGAGCCCCCGGCTGAGGCTGGGGAGGGGGGCGTCTATGCAGAGGACCCCCCCCTCCACAAGTCCTGATCACACCGGAGCCAGGCTGGGGTTTAGGAGGGCGCTTCCCTCTGTACCTTAAAACACAGGCTGCTCTCCGTGCTCCCGTTTGCTGCCATTGCTGCTGCATTGGTCTTATTTACTACCCCACTCATGATTTTGTTTTTCTGACCTTAATGCTGTGGCCTATGGTTAGAGTGGGGGTACCGTCTCTTCCTGTGGAAGAGTTGTACTTCTTTTTTTTTAGCTTCATTTTTTTAAACAACTTTATTTTAACAATCTGCATACTACACAATTTAGAGCCCTGCACACTGACAGCTGTGCAGCCACGGCCATAGTCACGCTTGGCCCATTTTTCCATCACAGTTCAGAAACCCCTTCCCTATCATTGTCATCCCTCCCCACCCGTCTAGGTGACCGCGGAGCTGTCTTTCCTATTCTGGGAACTCATGGGTTTTTTATCTTTCAAAATCAACCCTGCCCACAATGCAGACCTTATCTCATCCAAAGAAGTATAAACCCCGCAGAGTGAGCTCACATTAGAGTGACACCAGAGAAAGACACTGAGAACAGAATCACTTCTCTGCTTTTTCTGTTCTCTCTCCCCTCTTTCCTGTTATATTTCTCGTGTAAGTGACTTGAACTCCAAACATCCGCCCTTCCGTGTAGCTCTCGGCCACCCACCCTGCCTGCCATGGGGACAGAGGCCTGTGTCTCCCAGGCAGGAGAGACCAGTGAGGCTCCTGGTGGAACCGGGGAAGATCCCCAGAGAGCTCCCACTGCTGGCCGCTTCCGGAGGAGCTGCGGCCCCTCGCTGCAGGCTCCGTGGGTCCCTGACTGGCTGGGGACATCACAGTGGGGCCCGCCCGAGGTGGGGCTGGCACGTACGAAGGAGCGGCTGGTCCTGCGGATTCTGCGGCATTCAGTTTCCGTGCCCAGTAGACACATGAACTGCGTTAAATGTCACAACCAGGAGTGCACACGTGAACACGTGTAAACACACACGCATGTGCACGCGCTGGACATTCAGACTGTACACGGCCCCTGCTGCTGCCGGGACACCTCCCATGGAGACCAAGACCCGCAGGGCAGGACCCTCAGCTCCTGCATGCATGCACAGCTCCGGCACTGGCAGAGCCCTGAGTGGCCAGGGTGACTCTCCGGGACCACGAGGGCAGAGCCAGAGCTGTGCCGGCCAGGATGGGACCCCAAGTGTTCTCAGCTGTGACCAGTTTCCAGGCTCTTCTTGTCCTTGGTACAGGCCCGGGCGTGACCCCCCTTTCCTGGGGTTGCGTCTCAGCTGTGCGCAGGCCACGTCCCATTTCTGCAGGTCCTGCCGAGGGTCCCTGGCCCCAGGAGGTGACAGTGCCTGCCCCTCCCTCCAGAGCTGGGGCCCAGGTCACTCCATGCTGGCCGCAGTGCCTGACCCAGGTCCCAGGCCCCCAGGAGCCTCCACTCCACCTCATGGGAGAAGGTCACAGACTCCACCCAGCTTCTTCTTGGGGAAAAACATTCACTATTTTATTTTTGTGAAAATCACACGCACATACTGAGAAACTTTTTTAAATAGAGAAAACAAAATCTCACCCCAAATCTCATCACTGGGAAGGGCTTATCTTGGTAGGAGAGACTTCCTTGGGGAGCTGCGGGGGGGATGGTTGGGAGGGAGGGGGGGAGGTCAGTCTATAATATTTTAGTTCATCTCTTTCCACTGCTGAATGGCATTTATACACCCAGCACTCAGCACTCTACCTTTATACATTCGCACATTCAACACCCAGTGTTTATCCAACAGCAGTATTTATAAATTCAGTACTCAGGCATCACTTGAGCTTCTCCAATCTCTCACAACAGCAGATACAGCTGAGATGGACATTCATATAGAAATCCACATGTGGACATGTGTTTCTGTTTCTCCTGGCAGATTCCTGGAGGTGTAGCTGTGGACCACACGGCACATGCTTGACTTCAGATAAGGTTGCCAGGGACATTGTTAAGTACTTATGTAATTTTACCATTTTGCCAACAGTGCAGGAGTGGGTCGGCTGTCCTTCCTTCTCACCAACACTTGGTAGTGCTCATCTTTCTAATTTGGGGTCTGGCTGGTGTGAATGGTGCTGAACTGCACTTCTAGCTCAGGTTTGGCTGGAGAGAGATGCTGTGGGGAGTGTTTTCCTGTGCTTTATGGCCATCTGCATGTCTGCCTTTCTCAAGTATCTGTCAGCTATTCTACTACTTAAACAAATATGGCTTTTTGTCTTGTAATTGAGTTGTAAGAGTGTCTTCAACACGCTGGTACAAGTCCTTGGGAGATACATATTTTGCAAACATTTTTCAAGTGTGTGGAGAATCTTGTTCATTTTTCCCAACAGTGCCCTTTGAAAAGCTTGGATCTGAAATCTGAAGGAATCTGGTTACCAGCTTACTTCTGCAGCTCCCGCTTTATGTAGACAGACAGGAATCTCCAGATCATCCCCGTCGTGAATGTTTCTTCTGCAAGTCTCTCTCTCTCCATCAGGGCACAGCCACCAAACTGCCCATTCTGCCCATTCTCCACTGCTTTGCTGCCCCTGGCTGGCTGCGCACTGCTCCACTCGCTGCCTGATCTGAGCAGACACTTTCAGGGTGACCTGTGAGTGCAGGGCTTTCTCTCCAGGATTCCTTCATTTTGTGTACACAGTCATTGGCCTGCACCTGGGTTACATTTCCTGTGGCTTCATTTACCCACAGTCAACCGAGGTCTGAGATTCCAGAAATAAATATTGGAAGAGAGAAAGACCACACTCGTGTAACTTTCATTAGAGTACACTGTGAAAATTGTTCTGCTGTGTTAGTCGTCATTCATATCTCGCTGCATAATTTATAAATTAAACCTGCATGGGCAGAGAGTCAGGGTGTGCACAGGGCTTGATCTCAGCGTGGGTTCCAGCATCCGCCGAGGGCTTGGAAGGTCTCCTGTGTGGGAGGGAAGGGCCTCTGGGCGCCGTGCTCGAGGGCTGTTTGCTCCATGTATGTGGGAGACATGGTGAGGCTGACAGTGAATCAGGTCAGTGCCCCACCGCTCACCGCCACGCGCTCTGTGGCTGTGGCTGGTGGCCACATCATAGGCACAAGAATGCCTCCTGCAGTCTCCCTGACCTTCACCAGGCAGGGAGGCCCTGACCGGCTGCTCTACTGTCCCCCCACCCCCCGCTGACCGGTGCCCAAGGGTTCCATCCTCCTGTGCCACGTCCCACAGCAATCAGACCAGGGCCTGAGCCTCCAATCACGGAGCTCACCCAGTGCTCCCAGCCCCACCCGCGCTCCCTTGGCTGCTGGAACTCAGCATCCAGAACACGTGGGGTCACTTTTGTGGCACTGCCCGCAGCGTGAGTGTCACTGGCATGCAGGCCTCACTGTCTGCTGGCATGGGACGGTGTGCAGAGACCCTCGGCTTCTCCGCCTGGAGTCTCACGCGCGCCCCTCGGGGTGAGGGCCTCATCCCTCGCTGGGCAGTGGGCTCGAGAGCCCGGGCCTCCCTGCCTGCCATTCGGCTCCAGCAGCCCTCACAGCACAGCTCTGCTCCTGACTTCCCACACTGTTCCTCCTTCTAGGGGAAAAGGGTTTTCCTACTGTATCTCTGGAGATTGTTATTTACTGTGCTCACTTTGACTTCTCTCCAGCTGCTTCCAGAGCTCTCATCTTCTCTCTTACGCTTTCAATTTCCTTATCTCATCGTGCTTGCTCACTGGGACAGATCAGAAGTTTCCTACCTCGGTCACTTAATTCTCATTCAAATTTGTACTTGGCATCATGGTTTTTACTTTGTAGACAAGACGATGTTTCGTTTATGTCTTGGTTAAGTTTATTTCTCCAGTGTATAAAAGTACCAGTTGCACACGGTGAGAAGGGCACTGTGCATCTCAGAGCACCGAGTAGCCTTTAAATCAGGCTGCACATGGCTGCGTCTCCTCAAGCATTTATCATTCATGACGAAATCACTGGGGATCCTTCCTTCAGCTTTTTGGGGTACACAAGGCGTAAGTGTGTCAGCAGTC
Source organism: Dolichotis patagonum (assembly GCA_004027295.1). Classification (NCBI taxonomy): domain Eukaryota; kingdom Metazoa; phylum Chordata; class Mammalia; order Rodentia; family Caviidae; genus Dolichotis; species Dolichotis patagonum. The sequence continues at coordinate 99,129 of PVJX010002608.1, read as the reverse complement.
ACCCGGCGAGAGGCCGCGTACCAGGACGTCTCGCTCCTGCCTATGAAGGGTCATCAGAGCGTTTGGTAAAGGTTTAACTTTTGTAACAGTTCGTCACAGTAAGGACGTGTTGCTATCCTCACCCCCGAAATCCTTCCCCGGCATCAGACAGGCTTTTCCACCCTTCTCACCACTTTCAGAAGCAGTTCTGCAAGTATTCTTCCAACGTCTTCTGAGGGTGATCAAAGCCACCTCGACTGCAGCGCCGAGACCCTTCCTGCGGGAGGGCAGGCTCCTGACCAGAGGATGCGGTGTCCTCGTCCGCCTGATTCAAAATGACCTCGAAATGAAACGTTTCTGGTTGGCTCAGGGCATCCGGGCAGCCGGGAGGGCTGACTGAAGAAGAGAAGTGGACTCCAGAGTGGCCTCGGCCAGTGGCAGGGCAGGCGGCAGCCTCCGGGAGCCCAGCACCGTTCCTTCATGCAATGAACTTAAGATCAGAATGTTTTCTAGTCCCCAGCCCACTTCACACTGTAGCTGTGCCCGCTGCTCCGGTGTCCTCAGCCAAGCTTTCCGGGCCCCCACAGCCCAGCTCCGCGGCCCCTCTGTTTGTAACTTCATGGTCCACTTTAATCCACACGTGAGTGAAACTGGCCCGTGTGCTTCTGTGCCTGGTTTCTTTCACCTAACCCGGTGGTCTCCGCCTCCATCTGGGTGGTCACACGTGACAGGGGCTCATTCCCAGTGTGCGTGCTCACCGCACCTCTCTCTCCATCCATCGGTTGACGAGCGCTTACACGGCGTCCATGTCTGGGCTCCTGTGCGTGCACCGTAATAAAGGCAGGTGTCCAGATGCCCCTGGGCTGCCTCAGGGTGTGCATTGGCAGTGGGATGCGGGACCGTAGTTTCCCTTTGTCCGGGAACCCCCACGCAGCTGTCCCGGCTGCCGACTGGTATGAAAGCCCCCTTTCCACAGTGAGCACCAGCACTGGTTACGTCCGTCTGTTTGGTAACGGCCTCCTGGCTGGAGCCGGGCGTGACTTCTTCAGTTTGCATCTTCCCGTTGATCAGTCACACTGAACGTCTCCCCCACATGCCAGAGGCCACCGTAAATCTTTTGTGGACCGTTTCTTAGGCTGAGGGCCCGTTTTCTAATCGGGTTACTTCTTGCTGCTGTTTGGGTTTCGTTAGCTTTTTGTAATTCTGTGTATTAACCTGCTTGTCAAACGCACAGTTGAGAGTTCCAATTATCTCTTCACTGTTTGTCCTACCCTTTCCTGGGCAGAAACTTTTTAGTTTGGTGTAAGACCACTTGTCAGCTTTTTGGTTATTTCCTCTGTTTAGGGGGCTTTATCCAAAAATTCCTGGTGCTCTTCTTTTCCTAAAGCATTGCCCCTGTTTGCTTCAGGGAGCTTCATAGTTTCCTGTTTACACATAGATATTTAAGTCTGGTGACCAGTCTGTACCCGGTGAGAGGTGACTCTGGTTTCCTCCTCCGGCCTGTGCGTGTCAAACTGCCCCAGCACTGGTTATTGAAAAATAGTTCTTCCTCCCATGGTGTGATGGCTGATACATTGTGTCAACTTGACAGTTTAAAAGTTTAACTAAGAGATTCAGCAGGGGGCCGGGTTGTACTTGGTTAAGCACCCTCAGCCTGTGCAAGAGGAGGACACCGGGATGCTTACCTGCCCTGGCTGGGAGTAGCCTGCTTACTACAGAAGAGAAGAGAGAGGCTTGTCCTCTCCCGGATTTGACTGGCTGCCGCCTTGAAGCGTTGCCCTGGCCGCGCCACCCTGCCTTGGAGCCAGCTGGTTATAGGCCGAAACCTCTACAAGCAGTGAGCTAAATAAACCTTTCCTTCCCTAATTTTGGGTGTCAGGTTTTTTGTCTGAGCAAGGAGAAAAAAGTAATCAAGACATACGTGTGCTCTTAGCATCTATTAAACTCAGTTTCCTAGGCTGTGTGCGCTTACTGGTAGACCTTCCCTTGTGCCCCATGCATATGTGTCTGGTTCATGCCAGCGTCACCTTGTTCCGGTTTCTGTTCCTTTGCAGTATCAGCTGAGGTCAGGGAGTACCAGGCCTGTCACTTTGCTCTTTCTGCTCAAGATGGCTTTAGCTGTTGAGGGTTTTCTGTGGTTCCATACAAATTTTAGGATTGATTTTACCCCCAAGTTTTTGAAAGAGTATCATTGGTAATTTGACAGAGATGGCATTGAATTTTTCTGTTTGGGTAGTGAAGATGTTTTAATAACACTGATTCCTCTAATCCAGTGACACAAGATGTATCTCCATTTATTCTATGTGTCCTCCCTAATTTAGGTCATTGATCTTTTGTAATTTTTATTATAAAGATCTTTCACTCATTTGGCTAAATTGATTGGTGCTGTTTTATACTCAGTGTAAGGGAGACTGAGTCTTAATTTCTATCATTTGAATATTCAGTATTGGTGTACAGCAATGCTGCTGATTTTTGAAGGTTAATTTTGTATCCTACAACGTTGCTGGATTCATTTACCAATTCTGGCAGGTTTTGGGGGAGCCTTTGGAGTTTTCTGCATATGAGAACATGCCATCCAAAAAGAGAGGCAATTTGACTTCCCCTTTTCCAGATAAGGAAAAGTCTCTCTACACCTGGTTCCTGCAGCTAGGACTTAGGGTACCGGGTTGATCAGGCTGCAGAGCGTGGGCATCCTCGTCGTCTGTGCTCCTCATCGTAGTCGTCTCGGTGTCCCCGCCTGGGCCCGCAGCTGGCTCACTATGAACACCTTTCCTCTGCAGAGGTGCAGACGTCAGCGCCTCATTTCTCACGGGTTTTTACCACAGAGTGAGGCTGAGCTGCGGCCGGTGCTTCTTCCCCATCGGTTAGCTGATTGTATGCTTTTTGTCCTTTGTTCTGTGGCTGGCTCGCATCACCCTCCTGCTTCGCGTGTGCTGAGTTCTCCTTAGGTTGCTGAGAGGACGCGCCCTGGTCGGTAACCGTGGATAATCTCTGTCCGCGCTGTCGGCCTTGGCTTGCTTATGTTTTGCTGAGGATTTTGCATCTATATTCATCAAGGATACTGGCTGCAGTTTCCTTGTTTTGTTCTTTCTTTGGTTTCAGGATCAGAGCTTTGGAGAATGAGTTTGGAAGAATTCTCTACCGTGGCTTTTTAGGAATGATTTAAGAATTGATATTGGCTCTCCTAACAGTTGGAGAAACTCGCCTCTGAACCCCTTTGGTTTTGGTTTTTCTTTGATCGGAGGCTTTTTATTAGTGATCCCATCTCATTCCCTGTCACTGGTCAAGCTTTGCCGCTGGCGTTGCGGTCTTTAATGTCCTAGTTTTCAGTCGAGCGCTTCTTAGCCCAACACGCCTCCCAAACTCTGAAATTTTTATTATCTCATCAATTTTTAACCCTCTCATCTTCAGCTCTTCTTTCGTTGAAACTGTGTTCTCATTAAGCCTTTAACCAACTCCGAGAACGTCTCCACGGGCCGAGCTCTCCTCAGCTTGCTTCTTTAAGGCCCGTTCTCTTCTCTCTCGTGTCACCCATTTCTCTTCCTGTCTTCTCCTGGGCCAGGGTTTCCCGCGCTGCCTCTCCTTCACCGTGACCCTCCCAAAGGGTTCTGGGCTGTGCACGCACTGCCCCAGCGAGAACACCTTTCCTGGACCCCTGCCTCCCTGAGGCTCCCTGTTTTACCCCCTGAGCCCCTGGGTTAGTTTGTCCAGCGCAGGGACCCAGGGCCTGTGGCGAGCGGGCCCCAGGGTCATCACACAGCCAAGGCCGTTCTACTTTTGTTCAACTTCTTCCTAAAAGATTTCTAGATGCCCGGTCTGGGTTTCCCTCCTCCGCCCGCCTGGCGCTTGTTCTGCCTCTCCAGCTGACTGCTCACTGCGGCCTGGAGGCCTGGCCAGGGGCTCTTCGGCTTCCCGCAGCGGACCGGCAGGGCCTCTAGTCTCCCCAGCTCTTGTCCTAGCTTTCCTCGGGCTGCCGTTCGCTTCCTAAGCCCTCCTCCCAGTTTGGGAAAGCTATGGGGAAACCTTGCCACCTCCTTTCCTGGAAACATGCCTCCTGCACAGGGCAGGGTGGGGAAGCCTGGGTCAGCCACTGGAATTGGGCTTTTTTAAAGGTGCCCAATGACTTTGCAAAGTTCATGCATTAACTTTGCCCTTTTCTTGTGCAACTGCTGGAATTTTTAAAATGTTTTAAAGTATGTCTTGGCCAAGGATGGGTCACACATATAACAGGGACCCGGTGAGGTTATATTGGACCTGAAAACTTCCTGTCACTGGGCGATGTCGTGGCTGGGTGACGTCCTAGCAGAATGTGCTGATCAGGACCCGTGGCGATGCTGGTGCGGGCACCTCCGTGCAGGTCACAGGAGAGCCCAGCGCAGCGATGGCGCACTCGACCGTGCGGGAGGCCACGCCTGCTAAATTTGTGGGAGTGCAGCCTCTTCACACAACAATGGGAGCAAGTTCCTCCCTTTCTCGGCTTTGTGTTCTTCTGTAACAAGAGCCGCCACCCCATGAGCCCGCTGGTAGTGTTCACCATGCACCCAGCTACAGTGCTCCGCCAGTGTGCGTGGGCAGGTGAGGGTGTGGAGGGAGGGCGGGAGGGCTGATGGCGGATGGGAGGATGAGTCAGTGTGCAGATGGATGGATGGATGGATGGGTAGATGGATGAAGGATGGATGGGGTGGATGGGTAACCGGATAGATGGATGGGTGAATGGGTTTGTGGATGGGTAGATGGATAGAGGAGGGTGGGGAGGATGGATGAACGATGGAGGGATGGAGGGAGAGGTGGAAGGGTGGGTGGATAGGTGGGTTGCTACGTTGGTGGATGTTCATGATGGAAGGCTCCGTGCAAGGCAATAGACTAAAACTGGCAAGGTCCCACCCCTCCTGGCATTCACTGTATAGCAGGACAAGTGGACATTGCAGGAACAAGTGGAAAATTGCAACTGTGACATGCGCTGCCCCCGATTCTTTGTGGCTTTATCCCAGGGCACTGGACCTAGTCTGGAATCCAGAGAGCCTTCATGGTGAGATGCCTCTCAAAGCTGAGCAGTGTGTGGATGAGGACAGGCCTGAGGCGGCCTTCAGGAGAGGGCCCCAGAATCCCATGCTGGCCGAGGGTGATTCTAGGCATCTGAGAGACGGCGTGGACTCACATCGGAGGAACTGGCGCGGACTGATTGGACAGTAGGGGATGAGAGGTGTCGGTGGTTCCTGGATCCCAGGCGCCACCCCCAGGGCAGTGGTGCCACTCCTCGAATACAGGGTGGAGCCTTGAGCTGGGGTGGCACTTGACCAGCCAGGTGCTTTGAGGCACCCACAGGCAGTGCCAGGGCAGTGCTCGGATGGAGCGGAGGGAAGAAGGTGGGTGTCTGCATGTGGTCCGTACCTGGAACTGAGGTAGGAATGAGGTCACCTGTATGGGGGATGTAAGCAGATGTCACCTTGGCTTGAGGAACTCCTCAGACAGTGACCGGCCAGAGCCTGAGCCGCACCAGAGAGACGATGCATGGGAGAGGAGGACGAGAAGGAGGAGGAGGAGGAAGAGAAGCAGACAGAGGGGACAGGGCCGCAGGGACAGCTGCCCACAGCGCAGGAGCAGGAGGGGCGGCAGCGGGAAGGAGACGGGCCATGGCGCTGCCTTCTGCCCGGGCTCCTCTCGGGCTCACGTCTGCCTGAGCCCCTCCGAGCTAGCACGCTGCGACCTTTTCTGCCACCAGTTGGGCATCATGGCCCGGAGGCGGCTGGCGCCTGGCAGAGAGGCCAGTCCACTCTCATTTTCCTTGCTGGCCATCGTTGTGGCAGCACCTCTGCTCACACACAGCTGCACGCGCCCCTGTGTGCACATGGACACATAGGCACGCACGCACGTGCACACACACACATGTGTACACACATACTTTGTTGTTTAATTCAGTGGAGTTCTTCATTTTTTCAAATTGATCTGTTGCCAAAAACCCTCTAACTTACTATTACAAAAATGATCACGACGTGGTCCACACATCATAAACTTCTAAGGGCCGTGGTAATCCGGGTGGGATGGTCTTTCTGTTGAAACCGATGCCACCCTGGTCACCCCACTTTGTTAGTGTCTGGCCCTGACCCTGCGAATCATCCCTCCGACCCATCCAGCGCCGGGCTGCTTCTCTCACCTGATGACACTGTGGCTCCCCCTCCCCCTACCACCACACCAGCCACCGCAGTCACCACCCCTCCCCGAGCTGTGTCCCCAGTTGGTACCTGGGATGCCCTCGACAGCGCGCTCCATCCATCATCCCTCCAGGTTCGTCCATCCGTGCACACCTCACCTCACCCATCACTCCTGCATCGCCCGAGGCTCGGGGTCCAAGGCTAGGGCGGAGGTGGTGGCGCCCACACAGTCAGCGTCCTGTCCCAGGCGAACAGGCCCACGGCAGCACAGCAGCCGCCCCTAGGGCTGCAGGCTGCAGCAACCTCTGCCCAACAGGGCACAGCTGAGAGGACAGATGTGCGGCCACAAAGGCCATACGTGCCAGACGTTTGTCACCTAAGAGAGTCACCCTCTGTATCCGGGGTCCTGCGTGGGGGACTCAGCCAACCTCAGGTGAGCGATATTCCTAATCACACTGCTGATGAGTGCGGTGTGTCAGGGCCGGGACAGCTGCCCCGTCCTGGAAGGCCCAGGTGTTTCCCTTGTCACTGTTTCCTGAGCCACACCTCGTGACAGGTGTTCACACAGTGCTCAGGCTACGGTGGAAGCCTTGGGTCATCTGGAGGTGACTCAGAACCAGGGAGGGCGTGTGAGGGTCAGCACAGATGCTCCCCATTCCAGACGTGGGACTGGACATCCCAGGATCTTAACGTCCAGAGGGTCCTGGAACCCATGGCCCAGGGCAACACACACACACGCACTCTGGAGAGAGAGCCCCTGGAGTGAAGCCTGGCTCTATCTCTCCTGACCACCAGTCTGTGGCAGAGTGCTCCTGTGGGGACCAGAGGCCTCATGAGGCTGAGGTGACAAGGAAGGAAGGTTCCAGGGCACCGTGACTGGAAGCCATCTTTGACTGCTCCCTCCTCCTGCACCTTGACTGGGTGACAGCTCGTCTTGAGCACAGCCCAGCACCCACTTACAGGACTCACCCTGCTGTCACAAGCCTTAGTCAGGTGCTGCTTGACCCTGGAACCAGGTCCCCATGGGGCTGTCAGGTGTCCAGGTGCCCTGTACCCTGACCCTTGGAATCCCAGCCCCCTTTAAAGGCTGTGAGAGATCACGGAGTGTGGGGTCCTTCCCCCTGCCATGCTGTGGCATCTCCCAGCCTCTGCAACAATGCCTGGCCCAGGGCAGAGGGAAAAATAGTGTATGGGTGGTTGGATAGATGGATGAGAGGAAGGATAAGTGGAGGGAAAGACGGATGGGTGGGTGGATGAATGGACGATGGATGGATGGGTGGTTGGATAGATGGATGGCTAATAGATGGATGGTGATTGGATGATGGATGGATGGATAATAGATGAATGATGGCTGGATGATAGATGATGGATGGATGATAGATGATGGATGGATGGATAGGTAACTTTGAATAGATGGATAGAAGATGGGTGGGTGGATGATAGATGGTGGATGGGTAGATGGATGGATGAATATGTGGATGGATGGATGGATGGATGGGTGGGTGAATGAGTGGATGGGTGCATGAAAGGATGGATGGAAGATGGTGGGTGACAGATGAGCAGGGAGGCAGGTGGATGTTTTCCTTCAGTACCTTGTAGGAAGTGGGACACAACCTGGGACATCCAGCCACGAGCAAGCAGGTGCCCTGGGAGTGGCATGACTCCAACGTGAAGTCTGCACCCACGGGTGCCTCGTGGTATGCAGATCCCCGGATGCACCAGTTCTTGGGGGCACAGAAAGAACCTCCTGTAGGTCCTCCCAGAGCCCACCTCTCTAGGGGCAAGTCCCCTGTCTTGTTCTCTCTTGTGAGAGCTGGGCAGGACAGGAATCACTCCCTGAGTCCAGCGAACGGCTCGCTCATGGCTGCCGTGGATGCTGTGGTCAGGGCCAGTGAAGAAGGGGACCAGCATGGGAGGCCAAGACCGCCTGGAGGCTGTGGTCACACCGGCACAGTCTGTGGACTCAGCCACAAAACTCAGAGGACCAGAAGGACACCAATACTGTCATTTGAAAGTTTCATCACATTAAAAACCCATGGCATGGAAAACCTAGCAGAAAGACCTACGTGCCAGGCCAGCGCAGCCAGGTCGGTCTCGGCGGAGCTCCCAGGCAGGCAGAGCAGAGGAGGACGGCCCTCCCTGGGAGGTGAGCGGCTCCGAAGGACGGGGTGGTCTTTCCACTCAGCCCGGCCCCCCGATGTAGAGTGTCTGTGAGGATGTGGAGAGGACAGTGCAGGGGACCCAGGCCGAAGTGGGGCTCGGGCTGCAGGGTGGGTCAGCAATGCCATGGAGAGCTGAATGGACCCAGATGGACACTGTCGGTCCTCACTGTGACCGCATGGTCAGTGCTAAGGGCAGGAAGCAGGCTTTGTGTTTGACCTTGGTTCGATGCTGTGTGCACGCAGGTGCCCCCACAGAGGGCTGGGGACAGCACAGGGCCTAGCAGTGCCACTCTGAGAACCCCACTGTGCTGCTCTCTGGGCCCATGGCACCCCACTCTGGCCTCACCCTGCCCCCACCCAGCATGCCTTGCGGCCTCTGCTCACCCTAGGGGTCTCTCCTGAGGGCCAGCTGCAGACCCTCCTCACTCAGTCCCACAGGCTCTGCAGCAGCCCAGCCTCCTCAGCAGGACCACACAGGCCTTCATGGTGGCCACCCCACCCGCTTCCGGCCACTCTCTGCTGCCTCCGACCATGAGCCCAGGCGCCCAGGTGCCAGGTCCCAGTGGCCTCATTCCAGAGAATTCCCTGCCCCTTACAGACTCAGACCCGGCAGGGCGGGAGCCAAGGGGCCATGTGCCCCCAAGCCCACCGGTTCCCCACATGCACTGGGCCCACGGTGAGTGACAGCGCCCAGCAAGGCAGGCAGCAGAGCCAGAGCCCTGTGTGAGCTCTGAGCAGGGGAGGCTGCAGCCCACCACCCCAGCACCCTGTCACTCTGCCTCCCTCTGGCCCCTGCTCCACCGGTGCCCACTGGGCTCAGCTCCCTGGGGCGAGGGAGACCCCTGGGCCTCCATTCTGCTCATGGAGAAGTGGCCGCTGGCTAGCACAGCCCAGTACATGGCCGAGTAGAGCATAGCTGCCCTCCCTCCCCACACGTTTCCGTCCACCCCGGTAGCTTTCCTCACTGGCCACCTAGGAACATGAGCTCGCACGGCTCCCTCAAAGATTCCCTGCTGTCAGAGGCTGGGCGGCCCCATGCCTCAGCAGGCGTGAAATTGGCCAGGCCCAGCCACCTGGGGGCCTCCTGGGGTCCTGGGAGGAATGAAGGGCCCAGCACAGGCGGGAGCACTGGGCAGCAGCTGCAAGAAGGCAGTGCCCACATCACCTCCAATGCCCCGTGCTGTGACACATTCCCCGCGGCTAGTGGACGGCTGGTGGGCCATTCTGGCCCCTGTGGTGGTCTGTCTGGGTGGGCCATGCTCCTGGCAAGCACGGTGGGTTCCCTTGGGCACAGGGCTTGGACGGTAGGCCCCTCCATGCTCACGAGACCAAGGTAGGATGATGGGTGCAGTGCGGCCCAAGGACCCTCACCTCCAGCGTCCTGGAGGGCTCGGCTGCGGGGTGTCTCTGGGTCAGGGCTGTGATCCGCTCCAGCTTCTGAGGCTGTGGATGAGAGGAAGACCTTCGCTGCTGCCCACTCCTCAGAGGAAGCTGCTGGCCCTGGATCTGGTCTGCTTGGCTGTGGGTTGCTAGGGGAAGGAGTGTTTCTAGGATCCCACACTGCACCCCAACATGCCAGGATCCCCACTGTCCCACTCACCACTGCTCTCACGTGCAGTGAGGCTCACACAGGCCGAGCCAGGCCAGGCTGCTCCCATTGCAGTCTCCGGCTGGCAGGGCCTCCCTCTGCCCTGGCTATGCGGGGGACCTCGGAGGCAGAGCCCAGGTGTGTCCCACCAGCAGTGAGAACCCCGCCTTCCATGCAGGGTCTGTCTAGCCCCTTTGGACACAAGCCTTCTCCACACAGGAGACAGGACCCCCCACCAGGAAGGACTGGGGTTGCACCCGGGTGGGGACACGGGTGTCTCCTCTGTCTCTCTCACCAGCTTCCCCAGGACTCTCCGCTCGTCTCAGGCAGGAGGCTGAGGAGTCTGGAGAACTTTCCCATGACGAGGGCCTGGGACGGCCCCGTCCTTCCTGCCCTGCATCACAGGACGGATCATGCTGGAGGGGACACATTGATTTCCGGGCAAAGGCACACCGAGATTTATTGACCCAGGATTTCCTACCGGCTCCCAGAGAAGCAAGGTCAGTGTGTGCCTCCCGGGGTAACGGCCACTCCGGGGGGCAGCCAATATTTGCTGTTTTCAGGGTGTCAATCAGACTGTCCATCTCAAGGTTAATCCAGTCCACAGCCATGGGGAGAACGGAGCCACACGGAAGATAGCACGGCGCTGGCTTCGAGCCTGCAGGCTGAGCTGAGGACGGCGCCAGGTCAGCACCTAGGACGCCGCCCCCCCAGGTGCTGCCCCTCCTGGGGCCCCGTGGAGCCCCGTAGTCCTGGCTGTGCTCCACACCCCTGCCGGCGAGCTGGTGAGAAACTCACCCCTCCTCTCGTTTCCAGTTTCCTCGGGGGCCCAAGGCCCCCTGCAGCCTCCCTCCTGGGTCATCTTCGCAGCCTCTTCCTCCTGACCACTCCCCGTGGGCAGCCTCGGGAACTCCCTGACCGTGGCCAGGGCAGCTGCGTACCACGGAAGGCCCTGCTTGGCATGCTCCACGCCTCCTCTCCTGGTCTCCTACCCTAGTTTTCTTCCATCTTACCAGGACAGACTCATCTGTCCCACAGGGACCACGTGCACCTGGACATGGTCCCTGCTCTCTGTCCCTCCCGCCTCTCCACGGCAAATGCGGGGCAGGCACCGTCCTGCTGGGCAGATCCGGCGCACTGTGACACGTCTCCTCCGCGGCTGCGCCCCTGACCTGACTCCCTGGGCTGTGGGCCCCTCAGGATGAGAGCAAAGTCCGCCCAGCCGCCTGGCTCTGGCACAGCCGGGTCCCAGTGCTCCGCCTCAGCCTGCTGACATCTGCCTGAAGACCCAGCTCCACGGGCGGATTGTGTCACATAGGCCACCCCGGCCCTGCTCCTAGTGCCTGCCCAGGAGAGGTGGGGATGCTGGGACCCCATGTGCAGGACCAGCTGTTACGGACCCTCCAGGCGTGGCCCAGCACTGGTGGCTTAATTAATGCATCTGTGACTGCAGTAGCCGCTCAGATCCCCGAGAGGGCCTGGGCAGGAGCTTCTTTTTGTTTCTTATTTACATGGTTTTGAGTAGTTTAGGTTCACAGCAAAGTTGAGAGACGGCGCAGAGTCTTCTGCGCACCTCCCACCCTACACACATGCAGGCCTTCAGCAAGCGGCACCCCCAAGAGTGGCGCGCTTGTCACAGAGTCTGAACTGCCTCACTGTCACCAAAGCCCGTGGCTTGCATGAGAGTCCGTGAGTGGTTCTTAGAGCGCGTGGTGAGGGTCCGCATGAGTCACAACGACAAGTCACACAGAGCAGTCTCACAGCTCCGCACTGCATCTGTTCACCCCTGTCCCAAATGCTACATTCTGCGGCCTTTTTAGATTACCCTCCTCCACTTAGAAAGACGCATGTAAGGCTTCTCCCTGTCTTCCTGTGGCTTGACAGCCCTTTCTGTGCAGGGCTGGATAAAACCCCACAATCTGGAGGCATCATCGTTCATCCACTCACCCACTGAAGGCTGCTTTCAAGCGGTGACAATTACGGATAAAGCTGCTGTGCGGGCTGTGTGCATTTTTGACACGAGCTTTCAGCTTCTTTGCATTAGCTCCCGGGAGTGTGATTGCTGGTCACACAGCAAGAGCGTGCTGGGCTTCGTGAGGAGCTGCCCCATTGTCCGCCAAAGCCGCCCTACCTGTCGCATTCCCACCGGCCACGAGTGAGAGCTCCGGTTGCCCCAGGTTCTCACCAGGGTCTGGCAGGGTTTGCGTGCCAGACATGATGCACGTTGTGTTCTGCACGTTGCTGTTTTTACCAGTGTTTCAGAGCATGCTGGGAAACCTGGTACAAAAAGTGACAGTGAAGCTCCCATTCTGCAGCCCCAGTGTCACCGACAGACAGAGAGGTGACATGTAGCCATCACGTTCCTGTCCCTACCCTTACCGTCACCTCCAAAGGCCTGTCTGTGATGATCCCTTCGTCCCGTGCATCATGTCTGGCTGTGAAGGAAAAAGTTACAAGACACACTGAATGGCAAAACAACAAAATGAGGACACAGAGCAAATACCAGAACCAGACACTGAGAAGTGGATGGAATTATCAGATGAGGAATTTGAAACAAGGATTAGCACTGCAAGGACCTAATGGACAAAGTAGACAGCATGGAAGAACAGATGGGCGATGCTATCAGAAAGACAGAAATCTCATGAAAGGACTAAAAGGAAATTCTAGAAACCCCAGCGGCCTGAAGACATGAAGATGTGCCCATCAGTAGCCTCGGTCCTGCTTCAGAGAGAACCTGTGAACTTGAGGGTATCTAAATAGAAACCCTCAAATCTTATTTTTTTAAAGGAAGGAAAGTCTCAAAAAATAGAACAGAAAGTCCAAGATGTAAACATATATGATGGTAAATCCAGGAGAAAAATGAGTAAAGAACAAAGGAATTGTTTGAAATAACATTGAGTATAAAATTCCCCCAAATTAATGGCAGACATCAATCCACAAATCCAGGAATTTCAAAAACCACCAAGCAGAATAAAGCCCCAAGATCCCCCGTAGCACCACACCTAAGAATATCCAAATATTATATAACAGAAAGCAAACCATCTGCGTTGGTTGGTTTCCTTGTCACCAAGACAAAACATCCAACACCTGCAACTTGCAGAAGAGACACAGTGGAGGGCGCGGAGGAGGAGGAGGCCACTGCTTACCCCACGGTGGCCAGAAAGCAGAGAGAGGGGAGGGCTGAGAGGGAGACAGACTCTGCCAGGTCACACCCCAGGGACCCGCCCCTTCCAACCAGGGGCTGCCTCCCAGCAGCAAGTCCGCTGCCCCAGTAACCCAACAGCATTCCCAACAGGAGAGGCCCTTTTATATCTAAACCCTAACGCCGAGGAGGACACAGCTCACCTGTAGGAAAAAGGGAAATTACACTGAGCTCCTCCGCAGGAGCCGTGCAAGTGGCAGAGCCTGGAGCGAACTAGTGTGGAGAGGGAAAAGCCCGCAGATCTGGAGCTCTCCACTCTGCAAAGCTGTCCACAAGAGAAGAAAAGATACATTTCATTAAAATAGTTCACGTCAATTCTTCTAAAACGTCTCTTGCCATCCTCTAAAAGACGGAAAGTGACAGCACTTCTTGGCCCTTCTCTGGGACCAGCTTTATCGGGACACAAAGAGAGGCAAGACCCTGCCAGAAAAGGGTGTGAACACTCATGAACACTGGAGTAAAACTCTTCAACCAAACACCCGCAAACAGAATTCAGCAGTCAGTTAGGAGCCAGACACCCTCCGGCCCAGCGGGATTTGTTCCCGGAACCCCAGTGTAATTCAGGGTCTGAAAACCAACCGCTGACTGCGTCACGCTAACAGACCGGAGGGAAGGCACACACGCACACGTGGGCCACGCAGGAGAAGCATTTGGCACAATTCATCACACTCGCAATAGAGACACCAGCAAACTAGAAATAGGAGGACACCAGTGCCACGTGACCAAGCAGCGTGCGAGGGCCTGCAGAAAGCGTCACACCAGGCCGCGAAATGCTGCACTTTCTGAGATCCGGGCGAGGCAGGAGGCTGCCTCCCCGTGGCCCTCAGGGCTGTCCGGGGTGATGTGGCCAAAGCTGTCGTGCAAGAAAAAGAAATAAAAGGCAACTCAGCCGTGAAGGGAGAAGTAGAGTCGTCTCTGTTCACAGATTTACAGTAGGACGTACAGAGAATTTTAAAATGAAAACTACAAAATAATACTTAGAGTACCTGAAGTAGCCTGTGATAAATGGAAGCACTCCCCACATTCGTGGATTAAGGACTCAAAATCGCTTTGTTTTCTGATACCATCCCTAACCAACTACAGAGTCAGTGTGGTCGCTATCACAATCTCAAAGGATTTATTGCGTAAGCAGAAAATCCATCCATCCTAAAACCCATGTGGAACAACCTTGCATAGCCAAAATCATCATCGAAAAGAAGAAACTTCCTGTACAATGTAATTCAAAGCTACACCACTGAAACTCACATAAAGGGAATGTAGACGAGTGGAACAGAACAGCAGGCCTGGAACAGAGCCTCCGCAGGACCCTTCAGGGGTCTTCAAGAGAGGCCACTGCCACTCAGTGGGCCACGCTTGGCCTGCAAGCAAACGGGGCCAGGAAAGCAGGTGGAAGTGTGTGCGCAAAGGAAAGGATCTGGAGCCGGTCTAAGGGGGTCTACAACACTTCACGACAGTTAATAACATGCAAACTCTAAAGCCAGTAAAGAAGACGATGAAACGTTTTCTTAAAGTGAAGGGAAAATAAAAACTTTCTCACGTGAAAAAAGCCTGAGAAGTTTTGCTGTTAGTCGACTTGTCTTAAAAGAAATGTCTACAAGAATCCTCTAAAGAGAAGGGAAGTGGTGAACTCAGCGCTCTGACCTTCATCAGGAAGGAGGAACATCAGAGAAGGAATCAGCAAGGACAGAATGGAAGGACTGACTTTTACCATTCTTGACTAGCCTGACAGATAAAGACGTGCTCAAAACAACAGTAGCAAGCAGGTATTCAGAGGCAGGTGCAGATAGATGGGAAGATAGAGACCAGTGACAGGCAGCAGATACATAGACGGAGGTAGGGGTGGGTAGATAGACGATGGGTTAGGGTTATATGATAGACAATAAATATATTCTAGAAAGATAGATAACTGATACATGGCAATGGAGAGATGGACAGATAGAAGACAGATACATAGATGAGAGATAACAAAAACGGGTGAGTAGATGGCAGACAAATGAAGGATAGGCAATAGGAAAATAGACGATACATCAGATAGATACCTAGGTACAACTAGATGATAAATAGATGATAGACAGATGATTCGTAGCTAGATAGATGATACATAGATAGACAGACAGACAGACAGATCTACACAGCCCAGCCCTGTCTGGAGCAGGAGCTGGAGAGAAGAATGCTGCCCATACCCTCGTTTTTAAGGCTGCCGGTGCAGGTGGGCTGGGACCAGCTGTGGAGAGGGCAGTGAGGCTATGCTGCTGTGGTCACTTTCCCTCTCCCCTGCCCACGTCCAAGTGTCACACAGAGATGGGTTTGCAGATGACACGGGAGTGACATGCGGGCCGCATAGGGAAACATGTCAGAGTGCACGGAAGCCCTCAGGGCTCCTCGTCAGCACAATGTGTTCTAGGCTGGGCCTCTGCACCTCCGAGGTGACCAATACGGAGGAGCCACAGAGGAGCCACAGCCTGACGGGGAGCAGGGACACCAGGAGGAATGATGGAGGGAGAGGACAGCAGAGGACTGCAGGGGAACCGGAAGTGCCAGTGAGGAGAGGAGAGAGCTGCCTGCATCCTCTGCTACCCTCTGAGTGCTCTGCGGCTCAGGGGACCTTAGTGACAGCAGTGGGTGTGGAGGCCACCCAAACTGGCCGTCCTGGGGTGTGCCTGGCCCGGGATGTCATAGGCGGCCTTCTCAGAGCCCCTGTCCAGTCGGAGTGTCCCCGCTGCAGCAAGCAAAGTCCTTGGACCTCAGCACCTCAGAACCATCGCAGGGACTCAGCCAGGACCTGGCCCTGTGCCAGGGTGGGGGTGGGGGGCTGTGATCCTGGCCCCTCCAGAGTCAGGCCAGAGACCCTGCCTTGGTGAACCCCATAGCTCAGGGCTGTCACCAAGCTCCCTCTGTCCCCCATCTTGTAACCCCAAAGGACAGGGCGCAGAGGGCTCTAAGAAAGTGCGTGTCGGACACCAGACAGCAGGGGTGTGACCGACTGCAGAGGTGAGTGGCCACAATGGAAGAGGCTGAGTGGCGGTGACCTGTGACCCACCCTCTCTCCGTGACTTCTGTTAGAGCTGAGACCTAATGTCCACACCACCCTCGGGGACAGCAGCGACAGGGGCACAGGGGCAGGTGGCGGGGTGCTGGCAGTCCTGGGGGAGCCTTGCCCACTGCCAGCCTCCAGGAGGAGGGCGTGGAGGAAAGGCTGAGACCCTCCACCCCTCCATCGGGGACTCAGGGGCCATGCCTGCCTCGGAGTCAGGCTCACTTCCTGGGTGCCTGCACCCGAACAAGCCCACCCAGGCTGGGGAGCCATGGACTCCAGCTCTGGGAGTGGGAGACCAGGCAGCTCCGCTTGGTGTGTGGGGGCTGCTCCTGGGGAACAGGAGGCCACATGCGGGCAAGGGGATGGAGCTGACCAGTCAGGCTCCCCAGACCCTGAAATGAATGGGAACGCAGAGCCGCCCTGGGTGGGGTGAGGGCGGTGATGAATGGGGATCCTGGGCTCCATCCATCTCCCAGGAAGCCGGGTGGCCACGAGGAGAGGCTGGAGGGAAATGGGCCGGAATTGAATTTTCTGCTTGTGCTTACTTTTGAGCAAAGAAACAGGCTGTGGAGAATGCATGGTGGACTGCGCTGGACAGGAAGCAGATGAATCGGGAACGTCAGGGGTTAAGTGGGATAAATAACTCCCGTTCCCCTGCAGCTGCTCAGTCCCATGCTGGAGGTGCGGAACGGAACCGCAGAGGCAAATCCACCCACAGCCCGTGGTGCTCGCTCGCAGGCGGGGGAGGGGGAGGCCCGCACCACGCTGACTGCAAAGCTGGCACTGCACGGAGGGCTCTGCGGCCCCGAGGGGACAGGTCCACTGTGATAGCACAGGCTCCCACTCCAGCTGGACACTGCGCAGTGGCTGCAGAGGCAGGGTGTCCCCATTCTGGGTCTTCAGAGGGCCAGGAGGCAACATATCGGGGATACTGGCCCCTCAGCTCATCCCTGGGTGGTGTGAATCCCTCTGGGACCAACACCATGAAGGCTACAGCAAGAAGCCACAGGAGCAAATGTGGTGGTCAAAGAGCTGATGGCCACTGCCCTGGTGACAGTGTCACATTCACTGGCCGTCTGCCAAGGCCCTAGCTCCAGGTAGTTACCGAATGTGCTGTGGTCATCTGTCTGCACAGCCTCCTCCGGCCCAGCCTGCTGGTCCCAGGGGCTGGGAGCACCTCCCTCTGCTCCATGGCCGGCTCTCATCTCCCAGGATGTGGAGGGGGTACAGGAAGCTGCGGAAGAGGACTGGGGAATGGGGGCCAGGGCTTGGCCACCCTCAGAGTTGGTGACCCTCAAGCATACATATACACAGTACTTTGCACATGCACAACCGGATACACCCACACAGGTGCGTGCAGGCGTGAGTACACACCTACAGTTCACACGCACTCATATGCACCCATGTGAACAGGTGTGCACACGCAAACACGGTTATGAGCACATGTGTGTGCAGCCGAGGCTGAATCACGAGGGAGAAGGACCAGCAGAGTCAGCACTCAGGGGAGAGGCTAGAGCCAGGCTGCACGTGGTCCCGGCCCACCCAGTGACCACCCTGAGGCCCTGGTGACCCTCTGAGTCCCTCTGCACCCCGGTTCCAGTTCCTCCTGGGCAAGGTGGACAGGCGGACCTGTGTCATGGACAGGTGCCCAGCAGGAGAAAGCAGGAGGGGCCGGGAGCTGCCCACAGCTTGCCCACTGCTTCTCTCCGTCCTGAGATGCTGGAACTGCAGGGACGGTCACACGGAGGCCACAGAACAGGCTGCAGTGCCCCCACTTCCTGGCACACAACCCTCCCACTGCTCCATCAGTTCACAGCAGCAACCGCACAGGAGCCATGGCAGAGAAGGGACTCTGTCTGGGCCCTTGCTGTGTCACTCTGTGTCCAGTGCATCTGAGAACTGGCCACTGTCCAGGGTCCAAGCAGAACGAGCCTTCAGTGTCCACCCTGAGCCCAGGGCTCTGCCTCGTCCCTCCCAGTCCCCCAGGGAGCCCCACGCCCACCTGTGTGCCCGGCAGGACTTCACGCCCCAGCTGCACCAACTGCCGGCAGGCGGCGAAGACGGCTCGGAATCCATAGGAGAGCCGGTTCTGCCCGTTATCCAAGACCTACACTCTATTCCTAATCCACTCCCAAAGTGATTTTGTCTATTAAGAGCAAGGCTTTCAGCCAGACACCGGGAGGATTTGGAGAGGAGGGAGCGGCAGTCTTTGCTGTTTAAGAAATCTAATCTCCAGGCTGAATGGGCCCATGGGGAGACTGGAGCGATGATGCCCCCAGCCCTCGGGGACACAACGGGAGGCCAGATCCATTCACAGCGGCCACAAAAGAGACAAAATGCCCGTGAATAAATTGACAAGGAAGTGTGCGAGACCTGCATGAGGACGGCTTTCAGACACCAGGAGGGAAACCCAGAGTAAATTCCAGCAAGCGAGGGTTCTCACGGCCAGGGAGCAGCACCTCGGAGATGGCCGCTGGGTCGGACCCAATCGCAGTACCGCCCACACGGTTGCCTTCCCTGAGATGGGTCAAGGTGATTCCAACTTCAAACAAAAAACAAGAGCAAAGGGATCTGGGAAGTGTGGGAGAGGGGGCAGCCACTCGCTCCAGCCCACGGGTCAGTGCTAGGCTGCTTTGTTTCCGGGCCTGGCGCCTCTGGACACGCAGAAAGGGTGGAGGAGTCATGGTGAGGCAGGGGCAGACTGCAGGGAGGCCCGGGCTGGCCACCTGGAACCAGGTGGAGCTGTCTGTACAGCTCAGCGGGCTGCAGGGTGGAGGTGGCCGTCCAGGCCCTGCTGCCCCCAAGGGCTGGGCAAAAGCTCTCCAGAGCTGTCCAGGAGGGCCCAGCAGGAGGCCCCGCTGACTGAGAAGAGCCCCTGGCCCCCAGGAAGGCACAGATCCTTGGGCTGGGGGGCTGAGGAGGGGGCTCCCTAGGCAGGAAGGATTCTGGGGCTTTCAGTAAAAGCCGCTTCCTGGGCCCTCCTGAGGCCTGACCATGAGGGAGGCCCAGGAGTCCGCATATGGCCTTGGTGAGGCTTCTACCCTAGGGGCTGTGAACAGCACACCCGTACCCCAGCTCTGTACTCCGGAGGCTGGGACAGTTGTGCAGGAGCACGGGCCTCTGAGGGCTTCTGGGGGGGGGGGTTCCCACCTCTGCCACCTCCTGGGGGCCCCACGTGCTCCGGGCTTGGAGGCAAGGCCCCCTGTCTGTCTTCATGCAGCTCCTCTGTCTCCTCTCCTCCCTTATGAGGATGTGGGCACCTCCTGGAAAAGCTGGGGGAGTCCTTTTCTCCTGAGATTTGCTTTTTGTTTTGGAGGGTTTTGTTTGTTCGTTTGCTTTTGTTTTATGTAGGTCAGGCTGGCCTTGAGCTCTTTGCAGCCCAGGATGGAACTTGCAGGGATCCTCCTGTCTCAGTTTTCCAAGTGCTAGGATCGCAAGTGTGACCCCACGCTTGACCCCCCTGAAATTCTTAAGTTACATCAGCAATGATCTTTGTGCCAACCAGGCTCACACTCGAGGATTTCCAGTTAGGATTCGGGAAAATCTTCTAGGGCACCAACTAGCCTGTGGGAGGGATCCGGGGCTGCTGATGGAAAGTCTGCCCTGGGGGCACGAACTGGAAACCGTGGGGCCCCTGGAGCTCAGAGCAGCTGGTGTCACAGAGCAGGCGCAGAGTAGGGGACCCCTCCTGGAGATCACAAGGGATCAGCCATCGAGTGAGCCTGTGATTGCCCCAGAGGGGAGAGCCCTGGGGGAGACAGGTACAGGGACCCTGAGCATGGAAGTGAGAGGCGGGGTCAGAGTGCCCCATGAATCACCCTGAGGTGCACCCAGGAGGAGGCCAGTGAGGAGCTGCCACTGTGGTGGGCAGCGGGGGTGGGGCGCCTACAACCCACAGTTCCAGGGTGTGCGTGCTGGGAGGGGGGCCAGGAGTCAGTGGGGTGTGTACACCCCAGCTCCTCACAGCATGACGTGGGATCAGCCAAACGCACACCTGCAGGGTGACAGGAGAGAAACGTGCCCAGGCGCCAGGCACTGAGCCATCCAGAGACGGCAGCGGCTCTTCGAGCCAGGCCGGGACCCCAGGCAATGCATGCTGTCACTCACACTGGCCTGCAGCGCTGTCACTTGAGGGAGCTGAGAGTGACTCATCCACACCCAGGTCCCCGCCTGCTGCACCTGGAGCAGGCGCCACCCCAGCCTCGTGAGTCTAGTTTAGTCCTATTCTACTATTCTATTCTATTCTATTCTATTCTATTCTATTCTATTCTGTTCTGTTCTGTCCTGTCCTGTCCTGTCCTGTCCTGTCCTGTTCTGTTCTATTCTATTCTACTCTAGCTGAGTCCTCTGTCTGAGGAGTAGCTGGAAAATTCTTCCCGTTCTCTAGACTGTCTTTCATTGGTTGTTGCCTTTGCTTTTTAATTCAGCACGATCCTGTTCACTGATTCTTGATGTTAATTTTTGTGCAATCGGTGTTCTGCCCAGAAAGTCCATGCCTGTGCCTATAAACTCAAGAATTTCACCGATTTCTCTCCCACCAGGCTAAGGGTTTCTGTTTCCGCATCGCAGGGAGACATGTTTTGCAGATAGGAAGGGGACGAGGGAGGCGGGGGTGGAGGGAAAGGGCTGCATGGAATTCAGATGTGCTATGCACATGCGCAAACTCCCCACCATGAGGGTAACGTGCACGATAAAAACAAAAGTAATCACAAAAGAAGAGAGAGAACCCGTGCTGCAGGCCTGAAGAGAAGAGCGGGCCGAGCTGGGCTTCTGGGGGTCCCTGGAGTTCCCTCTGTGGGGTCCCCTGCTGATGCTGGGGTGGAGCCAGCTGTGGGCACCAGCACCTCTGACCTGGCCACCCTGGCCGCGGTGGCTGCTCTGCCCTTTGCCACGAGCTCAGCCTCCTGCGGCCTTTGCTGCAGCTGCAGCCCCTGAATGTCCAGCAAGGACGCGGAGCTCCGGAGAAGCCCCTCACCTGCCCACAGCTGTGCTGTGACCGCTCAGCGAGGCGGTTCGAATGTGGGCGTGCGTCCCTGGTAATCGGCCCTCGAGCTTTGTCCTTCACCGTGGGTGTGCAGACCGAGCAGGGCTGACGAGACTCCTCTTTAAAGGGTCTCGAGGAGGGGACGCAACACCCTTGTTTGTGGTGGGGGATTAATATCTCACTGATAGTGTTTGCTATTGTGTATCTGTCTCTCTCAATCTAGTCGCAGGAGGTGACCTCCAAATAAAGTTAATTTAATCTGCAGAAATAACCCCGCAATTGACTTTCCCGAAACTGATATTAGATGAAATCTCTGTTCCGCTGAGTCTCCTGTCATTAGCTATTCCCCGTGAAAGGCCTAATGTACAGCATTTAAAACTCTCCTCTGATGCTGTCAGGTTTCATAAACACATTCTTTTATTAAGGAATTAGCGGCAGTGTGGGGTGCCAGCTTGGTCATTCCGGGCAGAGAAGCAGGACCTGCCCTGGGCACAAAGGACTCCCCCGGGGGGCCTCAGCAGAGATACCAGCACCCCACCCCGGGTCCCTAGAGAGGAGAAAGGAAGAGTCGCCTCCCTAAACCTGCAGCGCATGTTTCTGTGTCAGGTTCCAATGGGGTTCAGGCAGCCCCGGGCACCTGTCCCTTGGAGCACAGGACACACGCGACCTGCCTCAGCCCGTCCGCCGCCACCTCGCTGCTGCCCCAGCTTCGCCCACCCGATGACAGTGCGGCAGCGGGCACCTGTGCCTCTCGTCTACCTTCCCCTTCTGCCCTGTAGAGCCAGGCTGCCCTGTGCCCTCACGGAGGACTCTGGGCATCTTTGTCTCCGGCTCTGGGCACGAGTTTACCCTCTGAGTCCCAGCACACACACCTCTCTCCCGCTGTGGCCTGGAGGGACTGAGGGGCCTGGGGTAGGGCTGGCTTTGGACCTTGTTCTGTCCCCTCCTCCTGCCCCGACTTTGGGACAGCTGCTCCCAGTGCCTCCTACCTCAGTAAAACATGTGGCATCTGTAAAATGGGCACGACAGCTCCATGAAGGCGTGAGGGTTCCATGAAGCCATACTGCAAAGAGCTGAGCCACAGGAAGCGTGAGGAAGGCTCCCCACCCAGAGCCAGGACTGAGGCTGGGGCTCGGGGACCCCTGCTGCCCCTCCTTGTCTTATCCGCCCGCTGTGCGAAGCGAAGCTTGTTCGGGGCCCTGCAGCTCATGGACACCTGAGGGACTTGGCCGGAGCCCACCGGCTTCGGGTCCAGCCGTCGTCTAAGATAATTCCCACCCCCGCTTCGAGCGTACCCCTGCGTCCATCCCCACGGTCTGGGGGAAAACAGAAAGACGCCCCCGGACTTCAGGATGTCCTGCTACACTTCACCACGAGACAGTAGTGGAGCGCTTCTGCATTTCCTAGGATATTGTAGTATTCGAGTTGTATGTGATGTAAACACTAAATTCTTGTTACTTTTATTAGCACTTCTGTGTCCTTTTAAAATACGAGGCACACAGAGGGAACCCTCTGCACTCTGGAGTGGGGTAAAGAAGTCTGTGCGTGTCAGTGGTCAAAACGCATCATTGAAAGACAGATGGGAGGAGCCACTTAAAACAAGACCCGAGTCTGCGCTGGCTGCAGGAAAACCACGTTAGATGCAGAGAAACCTGGGTCAGGAGTGAAGGATGGAACAAGATCTGCCGAGCCGGTTCACACGGACCAGGAAAACTCGGAGAAGTCGAAATGATGTCGCACACAGACCTCGGGCAAGGCCCTTGGCAGCCACAGCCAGGCCACTCTGCATGGTGGTCAGCTTCACGGCGTGAGGAGTCGCCAGCGAGCCAGAAAAGCCCCCTGGGCTGCGTCTGAGCACGACCTGGGGCATATGCCGGGTCCCCGATGCTTCCCCTGCGGTCTCTGCACCCTGAGTGCTGCTCCCTGGCCGCTGTGAAGGCGTCAGTTTTGCTCCACCGTCCCTGTCCCTAGGATGTGTCTGCTTTACTGCCAGCCACTCACGAACTGAGAGCTCGGACACCGTGAGCTAACACGTGCTTCCTCTCCCAGAGCTGCGGGCGCTGGGTACTTTTTCCTATAACTGGAAAGCCGAGCAACACAGACGTGCAGAGTCCAGGAGGCACAACTAACAGCAAAACACGGGAGACAAAAGCTGACAGACCTGTGAGGAGACCCGGTGAACCACTGGACCACCGAAGAGTTTGACACGCGCTGTCCAGATCCAGCTGCCGGAAATCAGCAGGGTTTTAAAGCCAACATCCATCAGTAACTTACCCAGTGACACTTCATATGTCGTCTTCTCCTTAGATAAAATGGGGGTCACAAGTATCTGCTTTTAGACCGCCATGGAGTCAAACTAGAAGTAAGTAACAGAGACCTGATTGGAAAATCCCAAAACTGTGGAGATTAAACAACATACTTTTCAGTACAACCTGTGTAAAATTAGAAGTCTCAAGAGAAATTTTAAATAGTTTAAATTAAATGAAAATAAAAATTCAAAATCTGTGGAAGGCAGTGAAAGTCAAGTTTATACTGAAATTTGTGGCACGGATGCATATACTGGACAAGAATAAAGTTCTAAAATCAATCATTTCAGCTTCCACTGCAGGAAGCTAGGAAGATAAATCTAAATGAGGCAAAAATAAACAAAATAATTTTAAAAATGGGATGGAAATCAATGAAAATGAAGATAGGAAATCAACTAAGCTGGCTAAGAAAAAAGGAAAGATACAAACTGCTGACATCAGAATGGGTGGACACCACTACAGATCCACAGACACAGAAGGGCAAAAAGGAGACTTTAGGAGCAATTTTATGTCCCAGTTTGATAACCCACAGTAACAGGACCAGGCTCCCATAATAAAAAGTGTTCCAAAATTCACACAAGAGGAAATAAATGGTCTGGATAGCCCTGTACCCGTTACACAGTTGAATCAATGATTAACTGCCTTTTGAAACAACAACCACCAGACCCAAGTGAATTCACTGTCAAGTTCCACAGAACATTTAAGGAAAAAGTCCAGCCAATTCCTTAGGTTCTCTACCCAAGAAGCAGAGAAGGGAAAGTTCCTAACTCATGCTATGAAGTCAGCATTATCCTGATGCCAAAACCAGACAATGATATTACAAGAGAAGAAAACTGCACACCTGCATCTCTCCTGAGCATAGATACAGTTGCTCTCTACAAAAACATCAGGTCAGATTCAATAATTCCTAAACGGAATTATGCAGCACAGCTGAGTGAGATTTATGCCAGGTATAAAAAAGCTGATTCAATATTCAAAAATCAACCAATGTAACCTATCCCATCAACAGGCTAAAGAAGAAGGATGATACAGTCATACCACTGGCTGCAGAAACTGCCTGAAAAAATCCAGCCCCTAATCATGATAAAACCTCTCAGTAAACTAGCAATCATGAGAACTTCAAACTGATAACAAACACTGACCAAAAATCCACAGTTAATGCCATGCTTCCTTATGAGGAAGGTGAAGGTTTTCTTCTAAGATCAAGAACAGGACAAAGATGTCCCCTCCCACTACTGCTTTGCAAAATACCAGAAGTCCTAAATACAGGCCAAGAAAAAGAAATTTAAAAATAAACTGTGGCATAAGAAATAAAACTGCCTGTGTTTGCAACTCATGTGTTTGTATATGTAGAAAATTTGAGAGAATTAAAAACAAATAAAAAAATCTCTTAGAACTAATCAGTCATTATGCAGAGTTGCATGGTACACAGTTACTCTCCAAAAGCCAAACTTTTCCTACATATCAGTTGTAAGCAAGTGGAATTTGAAATTTAAAACAATATCCTTTACTTCAGCAGTCCAAAAATGAAACATTTGGATATGAACCTAACAGAATATGTGTGAGAGTCATATGAAGAACATTCCAGAACTCTGATGAAAGATGTAAAAGAACTAAAGGAATGGGAGCTATCCCATGTTCATGGACAGGAAGATTTGGTATTGTGAAGTTACTCATCTCTCCTACTCAGTCTAGTCAGTGGAATTCTAATTACAGTTGCAGAAATCTACTCTATAAGTGTGAAAAATTGACTAACACTTACATGAAGAAGGAAGGAAGCAAACTCAGAGAACCCCACTCCATACTGAGGCAGGACAAAGTTGGAGGGCCGACAGTCCCTGATTCCAGGACTGGCTCTAGAGCTGTGGTAACCTGGGAAGCACAGCGTTGCTGGAAGAAGAGACAAAGGGACCCGGGGATGTGACTGCGCACTCACAGTGTATCAGCCTATCTTCAGCAAGAGAGCAAAGCTGACCCAACTGAGCAGAGGCCAGCTTTTCACCAGATAGAGCTGGAATAGCTGCACGGCCACAGGAGAGCATGGGTGCAGCCACAGAGTTACCACTGCCAAGGGAGCCAACTCCCAGGGAGCCTGAGACGCAAGAATGCAGAGCGTGGAACTCTTCAGACATCAGAGAAGATCAAGGGAACCTTAGGTGTGCTGATGACCTTTCAGATATTCTGACTGCCAGGGTGCACTCCCTGTAAGAGTTTATGATCAATGTTATTAAATTTTAAAAATAATTTGTTCTCTGAAAGACACTGCTATGAGAAAGAAAGGATGAGCAACCAATGGGAGAGAGTATTTGCAAAATATGCATCCGTTATATAAAATATGTCCAGAACTCTTAAACTCAGCAGTATGGGAGGAAAGGGAAGATTAAAAATAGACAAAAGATGAAAACATAAACCTTACAAAATAAGATGTGCAGGCAACAGATGATCACAGGAAAAGATACTTGATGTTGTGAATACCTCAAGGGAATTACAAAATAAAGCAAGAAACCGATACATACTCATCAGCGTGGCCAAAATCCAAGCTAATGACAGCGCTGAACGCCAGCAAAGATGTGAAGGGAGCCGAGCTGTCACTCGCTGGCTGGGAAGGGCTGCAGCGCGGCGGGGCCACTTTGAGGGATGGTTTGGTTGTTTCTAGCCAGACTGGTTACTCTTTCATCACACCATCCAGCACTGTGTCCCCTGCTACCCACCCCTCAAAACGGAAGCTGTGTCCACACGTGACTCTGCACATGGGTGTGGCTAACACCTTCGTTAATGCTGGCCAAAGCCTGGAAGCAACCCAAGTCATTACAGGAGTGGCGGAGCTGCGGGGTGTCTAGGTATGGGATATTAAAATCAGTACCATGAGAGTGAGCTATCGAGCCATTAAAAGCCACGGGGGGCCTCGAATCGAGTATTACACAGTGGAAGAAGCCAGCGTGCAGCGACCAGGCACCGCAGTGTCCCAACCGCGTGGCATCTGGCAAGACAGACCTACTGTGACCACAGCCCCTGTGCCGGGCATCGGTGGGGAGGCTGTGTGTGGGGACAAGGGGCAGTGGGAAGACTTGGAACCTTCCGATCCCTGTGCTGGGAGCCTAAGCTGCTCTAAAAATAAAACTTGAACCAGGAAAATGCCAGACACTTCCCGTGATTGTCAAAGACAATCCACGGATGGAAGGAGGGGTTGAGCTCCAAGTAGTCCTGTATGGAGTGATTTAAACCTGGACGCACAAAAGTAGGAACTGCTGACAACCAGAGGTGCCGAAGAAACAGGGATTGTTAGGGAAAAATGACAGCTGACCTTTAAAAATGGAGACAAAAACCCCGCTGGTTCACAGCAGGGGGAGGACGAGGAGGAGGCCCTGGGCTGGCGGGTTCAGAGTGGCTCAGGAACACGGGTTTGTACCAGGAGAAGCATCCTTGGAGAATAAGAAAGGGTGAGTCATGTTCAGACAAAAAGAAGAGTGAGGGAAGAGCTACTTTGGCAGGAGAATGTTTTGTTGCTTTGTCACTTGTCAGGTCATTTAAAAAATGAGCCGCGGAGGAGGCTGGAGACGAGAAGCAGTAAGGAACTGTGAAAGTGTAAACGCTGAGGCAAGCCCGGAGGGGCCTTCATCTCACAGGAGGCCACAGCAGCTCCGAACTGACTAAAATAAGAACTTACACCACGGCAAGCGGGCCTAGGATCGTGCAGCCTTGGGGTCAGACTCCTGAGCCCCGCACGCTCGGAGATGGGTAAGAAAAGAGCAGCGTCACTACCAGACACTGTGGGGCCCGCACGCAGGAGGACAGTACAGGAGGCTGCGACTTTCACGTCGGAGGGGAAAACTGGAGTAATGAAACAGCCAGCCCCAAATAATTCAAGAAGGGTATAGAAACAGGAGCACAGGGCAGGCGAGTCACTGGTACATGGCACAGTCAGTCCCTAATACACCTGACTTATATCAAGTGAAAAAAGTCAAATGCTTCACTTGCCAGGCAATTAGTTTTGGAACAGGAGAAGCAGTGACTTCCGTATGTGGAGTGTTTACAAGGTAGACATCTAAGATGAGACTAACGTTTAAAGGACAAAAGGTGGGAAACAATAAGCCGTATAAAACACTCAGCAAAATAAAGCCGGAGGAGTTCTGCTGGTATTTGTAGAAGACTTCAGACAAAAAGGTGTGTGCTAGACGCAGAAGCAGCCTCCACCAGGACAACAGCCCCAGCTCACGGCAGAGGCGACGATTCCAGCTGATCTGCATCTGCCGGTCAATGCAAGTTCCGGCAACCCTAAAATCAGGGAAGGAGATCATGCCGTCATCTCAGTAGCTGTGAAACAAGAAAAAAGAAAACTTACAAGCAAACTCAGAGCAGAAGAAACCTTTATCAAGATGACCAATGATGTCTTTCTTCTCCAGCGGTCAAGAGGCAAAATAAGCAGCGTGAGGACAGCAGTCAGCGGGCACAGCCAAGGGTGGAGATGTCTTAAAGCCTTCCCTCCGCAGCCAGAGACACGGAAAGGAAGCTCCTCGTCACTGTCACCTACGTCACTGGAGGACCAACGGCAAGTCAAGAAAAATACAAGCCGTAAAATTTAGAAAGGAAAAACTGAAACTCACTATACGCGCATGGTACCATCGTATACCTGGAACTTAAGAAATAACACAAGCCTTCCCTAGAAGCAGTGGTTGCTGGATACAAAGTAAACACACATTAAAGCAGTGATGTTTCTGTGCACTGTATTCACAAACTACCTGTGAATATAAACTTCACAGTGAGTCCCCGAGATGACAGAGAAGTATGGTAGCTTCATGACTGGTCAGAGAGATGCTTTACAGACACAAAAGCCAGAAAGCACTGACCAGACGGAATGAGGTAACCGGCGCTGGCATCCAGCAGCCCAAATCTGCCTGCTGCCACACACCAGGGGACCTCACAGACGCACAGTGGTGAGAAGCAGAGCCCGGGACTGTGCCAGCCTGGAGGCATCCTGTGATGGCCCGCACAGGCCGAAGGCCGAGGGACCCTCCGGGGAGGCCAGGCTCCGGGGGGCCCTGGGGCCCGAGAACCCTGGGGCAGGAGCCAGGTCCTCTGGGGCCAGGTGTGTACGGCTCATTTGATGAAATTTAGATCTGACATACACTGTATCTTATGTTTTGTGGTTTTGACATTTTATTCTTCACAATAAAATATCTAAATGGTACCATGTAAATTGTAGCATAGTTGGAAAAATGTGATTTTCTGTGTATTATAAATATTGAAACAAAACTATGACATCATTACTTAAAATGTTAGCAGTGAAACGCAAGATTCCATCTATGAATACAACGTATGTTTCTTCCAGTGCTGGGTATGGCTCACAGGCCACGCACATGCTAAGGAAGCACTCTAATGCAGAGTACGCCCTTGGCCCCTGCATCACCTGTTCCTCTTATTTGAGTAAGTTCTTGTTTTGCAATTGAAATCAAAGCCAACGTACTATTTTTAAACTTAAGCATATCTATCTATCTATCTATCTATCTATCATCTATCCCAAGATCGAACTCAGAACCTTGGGCTTGTCAGGCAGGTCTTATGGTGCTGAGCTATATCCCCAGCCCCAGTGTTGGATTTGAACCTGGTTCCCTAATGTCACAGTGCGGTTCTTACTCTCTGTACTATGAAGCTTATACCTTAAGCTCATATTTCTATTGCAGTTCTCCACAAAATTCCATCCTAAGATAATGGAATCTATGTTGCAAAGACTTTTGTGCATAGTCTCAGCATAATTCCTTATCATAAGATGCACAAATATATACAAATTGATATGTCATTAATTTCCAGCTTCCATTGAGCTTTCACTGCTAAAAGAGATTTCTGCTAGGCTGAGTTATTATTTCAATTTTCATTAGCAACATTAGATTAAAACCATGGGAATGTATTATACATATTAATGACTAATTAGTAAGCAGAAGTTATTTTAATGCATCTGATAACATGATGGATGAGAGTCCTCACACTGAAACCGCATCTCCTCAGATGCATGTAATAGCTAAAGTGAGATGGGCATTTAGACCAGTTTATTCTTAATTTTCATTTATGTTTTAGACTACCAGACTGAGCAGGTGTCCCTGTAAGGAGGACGAAGGGAACTTTTCCACTGCATGTGCAGTGCGCTGGCTCTGGAGGTGGTGCCCACCGAGCTCACTGCAGGGTGCGGATTCCTCTAGGGACAGTGGGGTCTGGGCTGTTGCCCTGGTTGCCTGCAGGCCGGGGTTCACAGCAGCAGGGTATGCGTGACCTGGGCCAGGGCATCGAGTGATGTGGCCCCCACACTCCCACCCATGGAGACAGTTCACATAGCAATGGAAACGGAAACAGAAATAGCCTGCACTGAGGAAGATGCTGAGACATTAGAATCCATGTGCGTGGACGGTGGGGTCGTAAAACAGCGCAGTCACCGTGGGAAACACAGCAGAGGTTTACAAAACTTGAAAGCAGAATTTCCAGGCTATCTAGGAATCCCACTCTGGACTACATGGGATGGAGGGCAGGGTCCAAGGGAGGCATGGACTCGGGCTCCTGGGGCACGGTTTCCGAGACTTGAAGCACAAGGGCTAAGCACACTGGGGTCAGTCCTGGCCAGGGAGCGTCACTCGGCCTTACAGAGGAGACCGGGACACGCTGACCCCCACAGGTGACCCTGAGAGATGCAGTGCTGTGCCTTCACAGTCAGCCCCACAGGAAGGAAACCCCAGGGGCAGCCGGAGGGACATGGTCAGAGGCACGAGGGGTGCTGTGCAGGGCTGGGCCTTGGTGTGGGAGGGGAGGTGTCCAGAGGTGACAGCGATGTCAGTCATAGAGGTGTGACTGTGCCACTGTGTGCACAGTGTATGGTGGAGTTTATCCTGTGTGTTTTCATCTGCAATCAAACTAGAAATCTTAAAATAAAAGTGTTTAAAACTGTCTTGGTCACTTTTTCTCATTGCTGGGACAAAACACCCAACACCCAAAGTGAAGAAAGGAAAGGTTTATTTAGCTCACTGTTTGTGGAGGTTTCAGCCCATACGCAGCTGGCCCCAAGGCAGGGTGGCGCGGCACGGGGGCAACACTTCAAGGCAGCAGCCAGAGCAAAGGGGGTGCACAAGCCTCTTCTCCTCCCTCATACTGTGCACAGGCCGCCCTCAGCCCTCCAGGGCGGGTGCAGCACTCAAAGTCTCTGTGCCCTCTTCTTGCCAATGAGGATGTTTACAAGGATCCTGGCTCCCTGCTGAGTGTCTCCGTTAAACTTCCAAACTTCTCTAATTGACACAATGTATCAACCATAACAAAAACTAAAGAAAGAATGTAAGATAAAGCGTGTGTTTCATAGCTGTTGTTTGTATCCACTCACAGCACTGGGCGGAGGCCACACCAGGACCCGGGACAGCCCAGCCGCCACCACGGGTCACCACCCCGTCCTGTGAGAACAGCCTCGGGGATGCTGGCACTGGCTGTGAGAGACAGCGACACGACAGTGGTCGCTGCTGGCAGGGTTTCAATGACTGTGATTCAAAAACGGAACTAGGTTGTTACCACAGTGCTTTGAAATATTTGTAATGTATAGGACGCTGGGTTTGGTTGAAAGGGAATAGTTTTTTTTAATTAATTAAGTTTATTGGTTCATTTTAGGTCACATCCATCACCGGGAATTTGTACCTGCACGTGACTCACCTCGTTCATTTTCCCCTGCCCCTCCCCTCCCTCCGACACCTCTTCCCTCCTGACTCATCAAAGCGTTGTTTGCGTTTTTCCTTCTTTCCTCATTTTTTCTTTTCCCTCCATTGTTTGCCCTTTCCCCCCTCCCTGGTGCCCTTTCCATCTGAACATTTTCTTCCTATTTCACCGTATCTGTTAGACATTTTGGTCCTCAGTTACACTTCCGGTCTCTCATACCAGAGACGCAATGTGATATATTTGCATCTGTTGAAGGGATAGTTTGGACCTCACCTGAATCTGCAAAGGTGTTTGTTACCTACTCATTGGAAACTTCTTTTCCTTCCCAATCTGCAGTATTTTGAAGCCTGGCTTAGTTTGAACCTTAGCATTTTAGAACAGCTGTCAGAAAACAAGCCTGCCTTTCCTCGGCTTGCCCGGGGAAAATGGACTTCACATTTTAAAGCGTTTTGTCTACAACAGTATCACAGGTGACGGAGGCCATGTGGCCTGCAAAGCCCCAAACGTCCGAGGCCTGGCCCTGACAGAGCCTCTACCTGGCACCCTCTGCCAGCTCCATGCCAGGCCCTCTGCTCGGCCGGGTCAGGCCCCTTCTCCTCTTTACTTCAAAGGCTGCTGACCCCCGCATGGCCCTCCCTGCCCAACACAGTGGCCCTGGGTGTCTCTCTCTTGCCCTGGTGTGGCTGGCATCCTGCGTCTTGCTCGTTCCTTGGGGACAAGGTGGCTTTTCTCCCTGGCTGCTCTGAGCCCCTGCCTGTGCTGACATCCGCGTCCTCCTCAGAGCAGAACTCTCCTCTGTCCTCTGCCGTTCCCAGCTGTCCTGAGCCCAAGCATCCAAGTCTGCCCCCCCCACTCACGTGCACATGTCAGCTCTTGGCCACTGCCTGTCCGCTCAGTCCCTCACCACCGCTGCCGGAACCCCAGCACCACAAGGGCCCTCGGGGCATCGGCCGTCCATGCTCCTGTCTCCCTGGGGACACTGAGCGGCTCTCACCGTTGTCCCTGCTGATTCCCTCTTCTGCGGCTGTTTCTCCGCTTCTCGGACACGCCAGGCTCTTCTGCTGCCAGCGTCTTTCTGGTTCGCAGCTGTGCTTCTGAACCCTCCTGTATCTTCAAGCCGCCTCACCTACCGTGGGCAGGGCCACTTCTTCCTGGTGACCCCTCAGTGTGACTCCACCCCTGCACCTGCTACCGTCCCTGGGTCTCAGCTCAGCCAACCTGGTGCTTCTGAAGGCCCTCGCTCAGCCAGCTGGGGAGAACCGGGCAGGATTCCCAGGAGTACAGAGGACTCTGGGTGGGGACAATGGAGGGGAGCATTGCTGACCCCAAGGCCCTGTTGTCATGGACCCCACTCCTCCGCACCCACCCCACCTTCCCACTTACCTTGGAACCCAAGTCCCATGCCACAGAGGCTTGAAGGGGTCCAGCCCCGTTGGGAGCCATCAGGCAGTGACGAAGGCTTGGGGAAGCAGGGTCCCCCACCCTGCCCCTGCCCAGGCTGTGCTGGGCTGAGATTCAAGCCCCCAGGGCCCTTCCCAGAAAGCAGTCCTATCCCACTAATCCCTCTGTGCTGCGGAGGGTGCTCAAGACAGGAGTCCATGCCTGGAATTCACTTGGACACCAAATGGCTGCAGAGATGCTCTTCAGACAGCTGGAAAAAGACAAGGGACTTACTGGGGTGACGTGGGACCAGAGACTGCTCTTCCCAAAACTCTCCAGCCCAGGCAGTTCTGCAGACACAGCCAATTTTGGCAACCTGTGGTCCTGGGAGTACACACACGTGAGACGATTTCTGAGCTCACAGCAGGGTTACTGCGCTGCCTGCTCATGCCTTCC
The DNA here is from genome assembly GCA_004027295.1 of Dolichotis patagonum. Lineage (NCBI taxonomy): Eukaryota > Metazoa > Chordata > Mammalia > Rodentia > Caviidae > Dolichotis > Dolichotis patagonum. The sequence goes on along the minus strand of PVJX010002608.1, from coordinate 66,203 downwards.
CCCGACACCCCTTCCTCAGCTCTCTCCGGACTCTGGGACCCGGTTCCAGGCAGTGTGACTGCTGGTCCCTTAGGCTCCAGCATTTAGGCCCCAGCCAAGCTGGCACCAGCTGAGCAGAAGAAGCTTCAGGTGCAGATGAGGTAGGAATGGCCCCAGCCCGGGCCGGCTCCATTCCAGAGCAGCCCCGCACACCCCACTGATCTGACACCTCTGGGACTCGGCGCCCCAGGGGCTGGCTGAGAAGATGAGGAAAGGCGAGGGCTCCCAACCACCTGGGCCCAGCCTCTGACCTTGGTGACACCTGCAGCGGGTCCTGCCCACTGCTACCTGCTTTCCCTCCTCCAGCAGCAGCTCCTGTCTACCCCTGCCAGGTGCTGGGTCCAGGCAGGAAAGCTGCTGCCCACTGCCCTGAGGGCGTCCAGCTGTTCAGGACCACCAGGGAGGAGTCCCTGTTGCACTTGCAGCCTGGCACCAGTCTGCTAGCCCTGCCCAGCGAGGCTGAGCCCTGCCCTCCCCGCATTTCCCAGCAGGCAGCTGCAGGGCTCCATCAAACACCTGCGGCGGTGTCTGTGAGTTAAAGCTGGGGCAGCACTTGGAAAGAGGGGTCACCATGAGCACCCCAGCCAGGACCAGCAGTGCTTTGCCACCCAGGGATGGAAGCCCAGCATCCCCACCCCAGCCTTGGGACCCCTTCCTTCTGCACCTGCACCCTCCAGGCCAGGGTCTCCTAGCCTGGGGGAGCACCGAGCCCGGAAGCCCAGGGCGCTGTCCTGGGGCTGCTCTCAGCCCCGTGCCCACCGGCTCCCTATCCCCCCTGGACTCCCCGCAGCCTCCCTCACCACGCCCAGTGCCCTCGCCTGACGCTGTCCCTGTGGCACTTGCCACAGCCTGTCCCTTGGTTGTCCCTGCCTGTGTGGTCCCCTGCCCCTGTCTGCCCCGTGCTCTCCAGGAGAGCAGAGCTGTGTCCCCTCTGCTGCGAGGCCGGGAGGAAGTGCTGCCCACTCACTTCCTGAGTGGAGAACTGAGCACCTCCCTGGCTGGTGCCAGGCTGCTCCAGAGCAGAGTCGTGCTGGGAACCCCTAGTCCCTGCTGCCTCCCCTGCCTCGAGCGCTGGTGGCATGGGGTGCCCGGGAGCTGCCCCAACCCACGCAGGCCCGGAAGCCTCAGGACCCACGGGGGTGTGGGAGGCAGGAGCCACAGGCCGGCCATGGGCCCCTGGCAGCACATCTGTCTCTGTGTCACTTTGCCTCTGACAGCGGCCCCAGCGCCCACCACGTCAACACTGCGCCGGACCGGAATGCAAACGCAGCGCCGTGCTGTAATTGCTCCATGAAATCAGTGTCCGCTGCCTGACACGCATCTCCCCCCCTCGACTAATCATTAACTGATAGTTTGCTGCATGGAGATAATATTTCTAATATGTAATGCAATTTGCAGAGTAGAGAAAGTGCTTACGGCACAGAGCCGCTCCGAGAGGTCGGCGACCTGGATGGAGATTGATGGGGAAAGCAGAGTCCACCGCACCAGCACCCACGGCGGTGTTTATCTATGCAGGGGACGGATTTGTAAATCAGGGGGAAGAGCAAATCAATGAATTTGCATCTTTTCTCTCTCAAAAGCCCATTAGATGTACTTTATCTAACGTGAGGCTCATTTGTCGTCCATCACTTAGGGTGGTGTGCACGGGTCAGGACCTACCAATAATTTTAATCTCCTAAAAGCACATTTCTATGCTAATTTTTGATTACAATTAGTGCCAATGTCAGCTGCTAGCTTTGGTGGCTGACTTAATGATCGGCCTGCGTTCCGCCTCTGGTGTGAGACCAAGAGAGGCTGTCGGGGCGAAGAGTGAGGTGAGGACCAGGAACGGCATCTGGGACCGTGCTGTCGGGGCCTATGGCACAGTGAGGACCGCTTGGAGGAGACCCGTGGGGTCCGTGTGCCTTCTCCACACTGCACCGCAGGCACTGACCCTCACCTCTGCCCTCTCCCCTGGGGCTGGCCTGCCTGGTCCACCTGCGGGAGCTTGCGGCCCCCGACATGAGAGCAGGGGCTTGGCAACGTGGACTGCGGCAGACCCAGCTGGGCCACGGCAGCTTTGCTCCAGCCTCTGGGGTTGGGGTGCACCCAAGGCCCCCCCAGTTATCCTGGGCCAAGGCTTGATTAGCCTGGTAGTGTCTGCAGCCAGGGCAGGAAGGTAGAGACCTTTGGCCTGCTCTGCTCTTCACCAAGAGAAGTCCAGAAACAAATCTGCCGAGATGGGGGCCAGGAGACCCAGCCCTGATGGCGCTGAGGACTTGTGAGTCAGCACACGGCTGACGGCCTTCAGCAGACTTCCTGACAGGCTCACCGGGAGAGCCGGGCCCCCCAGGCAGAGGAAGCTGGGGTGCCCGCAGCAGCAGGTGACCGTCCTGCAGCAACCCTGCCCTGGCAAGTGACATGGCATGACTCGGGGCCTCTACAGACCCTGTAAGAGTCACTCTTTCAGGCGCCCCTCTGAGAGCCGTGTTTCAGGGGCAGCGTCCAAAGCCAGGAGGAGGCGCAGCAGAGTGAGCTTCGCCAGCCGGCCCCTGAGCAACTGTGGGCAGGACACCGTGGGGATGAGACCCCGAGGCAGGCCTGCAGAGACAGCAGAGACATCACCAGGCGGCCTTCAGGGCCAGGACAGAGCTGCACACTGCTGGCCACTAGGCTGGGACAGCGGTGGGTGAGCTCGTTCTGGGAAGGCCGGGGCAGGAAATGTGTTAGGCCTTGCTGCTCGTGGGGCTCCGTCACAGCTGTGAACACTGCCTGTGTGTCACCCAAGCAACCATGTTTCAATAAAACTTTATTTACAAAACAGGCAGGGAGCCAGACTGGGCTGCGGCAATCGCTAGCTGACCACTGGATTAAAGGACAGAGTGGAAAGAAAAGAACCAGCCTCAAGACTTTCCCAGAGCCTGGCTGACTCAGACGTGGCATGGTTTGTGTTTGGGTGCCACCCCAGCCTTGTGTTCCTGAAGGTGGGCTTTGTCATGGTGGCTGGGTTAGTTAGAGGCAAACCTTGTGAGAAGAGGTGAGCCGGGAGGGCATGACCCGGAAGAGTTTCTCTCCTTCCTGTCCATCATGCTGTGAGTAACATCCCTTTGCTGCGCGCTCCTCATGCAAACACTGATGTTCTAAAAAGTGCGTGGACACACACCTTTCCCCTACACTGTGGCGTTGGGCATTGTGTCTAAGTGACTGAGACAAAGGCACGGTGGCATGGTGTGGCTTGGTCACCACTGCCCTGCTGGGCCCAACTGGCGTCTTTCCTGGCTGGCATTCAGACAGCTCTGTGCGTGCTGGACCGAGAGCGGCCACGCGTCCCCAGAGCAGGAGCCGATCCCGAGACTGAGGACACTCGGGCGACGGGCAGACGCCTCACCCAGGCCAGGACGGGAAACAGCGTGCGGCACCTGGCCGCTTCTCTCCCAGATGGTGGCCTGTCACACGGCTCCCCACCCGCAGAGCTCCTCTCCCAGCATCAGGAGCAGCCTGACTGCCTGCCAAGGAGGGGAGGGACAGAGGCCCTGTGTGTCCAGGAACTGAGCTGTCAGGAGCCGACCACAGGCTGGCGGGGCGACTCTGCAGCCTCAGAAAGTGGGAGACACGTGGAAGAGATGGGAACCCTCATCCTCTCTCACTTGCCTCAAGCCCCTGTTGAGATGGGCAGGAAACCCCGTGAGAGGAGAAGCCCATGGACGCAGGACAGGGAGGAGACCAGCTTCCCTCTCCTCTGGCCTTGGGGACGGGGGCTGAGGCCGGGCAGGCAGCAGAGAGAGGGGTCCTTCAGAGCACGGAGAGGCTCGAGCAGCAGAGCCTCCCACCTCCTGCCTCCCGCCAGGCCTCGGGCCTCCCGCCCCTACCCGTCCCTTCAGCGTGGGCAGCTCCCCTTCGTAATGGAAGCTGACAGAATGCAAATGAGCTTCTGAGGGAACCAGCAAAAGTGGCAATTTTTCTCATTTAATGTTCAGATGAGATGTCTGTCTCCTGGGCACACAGTCTCATTAGAATTCGGAGACTAATTTTGTCCATCAACATGAGATTATTGGCTTGAGTCAGGTTTGGGGGCGTCCCTGGAGCGGGGAGGACTCGCACACCAGGCTGCCCTGGGCGCTCCGGGCTGCAGAGGCCCTGGCTGCAGCTCGGCCCTACTGCTGCTGCTGCTGCTGCAGAGAGCTGGCCCCCAGAGTCCTCTCCAGCGTCCTCTCCAGTGACTTCAGACAGCTGGCTGCCCACAGTTGTCCAAAAGCCACCAGAGAAAAGAGAAAGCTCCGTGTCCCTTTGGCCAACCTGAGGCTTCCAGGAGCAGCAGGGGCCGCCAAGCGTCCTGAGCAGGGCAGGGAGCGGCAGCCATTGGTCCTGCCTGTCCCCCTCCCCCGAGCAGTGCATGATGTCTGTGTCCATCCTCACAAAGCCTCCCAAAGATAAACCCCTCTGGAGGACACTTTAACTCTACCTCACAGGGGGAGACGTGCACCCCCACGGTGACCGCCCCAACCGACCCCAAACACACTTGGAACCAGATCTGTCGGGTCATGCAGTCCCACAGCCCCTGGCCACCCTGCGGGGCTGGAACTGGGGCTCCAGGAGGAAGGCCTGGGGGAAGAGGACCTTAGGGCACGGCTGGGTGCTCCGTATGGGGCACAGCCTGGCAGCGGGGCACAGGGAGTGCCGAGTGCGAGCTTGCAGAGTGGCGGGCAAGCTGGTTCCTGTTCCTCCTCCTGGGCCTCGCCTGTCTGTGTCCCTGCCTCATGGGGCTCCCCTGGCAAAAATGACATGGAGGAGCCAGGTGAGTGTGAGCCGAGGGAGCTGAGCTCCCCGCCTGGGGTTCCCTGCACCCCGTCCCTCACCCCGGGTCAATCTGCGCTCCCCTCCCCCGCCTCCACCTGGTGGAGCTGCACCTGCGCCCTCGCCGCCGTCTTAGGCAGAGTGAGCCGACAGATGTCTCCCACCTGGACGTGCGTGGGCGCGCAGGCGCGAGTGTGGTGAAGGCGACAGCCCAGCGAGGGAAGCAGCCAGTGCCAGGAAGGCTCCAAGAGGCACGGCTGAAAGAGCAGAAGCAGCCTGCAGAGCGCCAGAGTGGGAGTGGGGAGCAGTGCTGGCTATGTGCCCCCGGCGTGGGCATCTCCTCAAGCTACCTCGGTCCCTCCGCCCGAGGCCCATGCCCAGTGCTCACCTGACTCTACAGAGAGAAAAGTCCCAAAGCTGCACGAGCTGCTCCCTGCCGCCTGCCTGCGGAGGGGCGGCACCCTGCAGAAGAGAGGGCGACTTCCTCAGTGGGGTGCTATGGAGCCATGGAACGGCATCGCAGGGAGTCAGCAGGTCACACGGGACGGAAACCTCCCTTTCCATGAACACGGGAAGCCGAACACCCACCGAGTCTCGCTCTGTGGCCCAGGCTTGCTGGGAGGAGCCGGTCACAAAGAAGGAGCGGCAGTGAGCTCCCGGGCTCCATGGTGGCCGCTGAGGGTGACGCTGCCTCCCTGGCAGCATCTTCTGTCCCAGGCTCAGAGCACAGGTGGCAGGAGGTGGCCCACGCGGACCTTAGGGGTGAGGCCACGTGGACAGGAGGGAGGAGAAGGGCGCCCATGTGTGCTAAGAGGAGTGTGAGGAAACGCCCACTGCCCTCCCGAGTGGACCTCAGTGGGGCCTCCTGAGGACGCTGGAACGTGGGCTCCGTGGCTACCAGAGATGGCAGGGCCACGGGAAATGGGTAGGGAACTGGGCCAGCCAAAGTGTCTCCACCGAGGTCGCCTCCAGAAGGACAGGCACACATCCCAAGAAACACCCCTAGGAGAGGCTCCCAGGCACGAACGGCCGGAACCCAGTGGGGCGCAGAGCGCAGACAGGTGCGGGGCCGGCCAGAAGCTGCACGCCTGGCTGTAGGGTGGCAGGACCCAGGGCAGCTTCATCCGTGTCTTGGTGACAGCAGAGGCAGTGACCCTGCTCCTCAAGTCAGAGGCCCGGGAAAACCACCTTGCCCACCCGCACCCACACATGCATACACATGCACACACACGTGCACACACACACACACACACACACCTCCTGCAGCACACGGGAATGTAGGTCTCTCTCAACAGCAAGCGAGAGGCAGGGTTGCAGGGATTTCCACGATCCCCGTGTGAGACTCGCGTGGAAACACACGTGGAGTCACACACGGCTGTGCACAGCATGGGGCCAGGGAAGGGCCGGGGCCAGGGGCAGCGTGCGGGGAAGGGCAGCAAAGCACCCAGGAGGCGGCTGGACACAGAGTGCACAGAGCACGGGAAGGCCCCGAGCAACTTTAGCACAGAAAGAGCTGATTTTGGAGAGGAGGCTTCCGCTAGCGCATCGCTGTAGACAAAGATTAGCCACGTACTTGGGAGAAAGAGTAGAGAGAGTGGGAGAAATTTTAAAAATAGATACTCTAGAGGAAAGTGTAGCCACAGAGCAGAAGCAGAGGATCTAGCAGAGTGACGTGATCCCACCGCGCCGGGATGTTTACAGTTTTCAGAACCGATCACAGTGAAGGACACACGGATGAGTCCCTGTGAAGTCCTCCCTTGGCCTCCAGTGCGCTCAGCCAGGGGCCGTGCCACTTCCGGAAGCAGCTCTGGGTCCACTTTCCCGCCTTCAGCTGAGTTGTCCTGTCTGCTCAGTGTCCTGAATTGATCCAAAACGTTTTCCTTTTGCAGTCGCTTTGACTTTGGGGAAGAGTCAGAAGTCACACAGCGCCAGATCCGGTGAGGAGGTGGCTGAGGACACAGTGCCACGCTGTCATGGCCTGCGTTTCTTTTGCATGGCACTCGGCTGTAGCGTTCATCTTTTTTTAGGTGAGGATTTGTGAGGATAAGAGATGTTGTGTGTCAGCAGCGTTCACCTACTTTTTAAAAAATTATATCTTGTAAAGACCCTCAGGAAAGAGGACTTCCAGTCCTGCTTTAGGAAGTGGCAGGAGATTGGGACACTTACCTGTAATCCTAGCACTGAGGAGGCTGAGGCAGGAGGATTGCCCCAAGTTCATGACCAGCCTGGGCTACACAGTGAGTTCAAGGCCAGCCTGAACTGCATGGTGACACTCCGTCTCAAAAAAAAAAAAAAAGAAAGAAATTAAAGAATGATGGGATGCATATGTCTGAGTGAGGGGAGGGTTTGAGGGCATTCATGGCAATGTGTCTTTTACTGTAATGGATTTTTTTGTTTCTATTTGGTATTGACTCTATTTTGATCGCACCTCTGCACCCATGAATGGAATCCAGGAGTTCGGGGCTGGAAGAAGCAGCGCTGAGCCAGGCTGCCTGTCCTACGACAGCAACTACCGGAAACCAAGCGGACCTGCTGAAGTGGCCCTTGGCGAAGCCAGCCCGTCACCCAGGGAGGCCGTGTCGAGACTTGAAAGAAGGCGCCTGCCAGAGAGCGGGCAGTGGAGCCAGCCCGCTTGTCAGCAGGGTGACGATGGCGGATATGCAGGGAGGGCGATTTGTGAGGACAGGAGACGCTGTGTCTGGAAGCGTAGGGGCCGCAGGCTCTGCGGACTCACCTTGGGTGGGTGAACACACGCAGCCGCTGCACAGACACAGCGAAAGTGATGCCATCGCCCTGGCCACGCCATGCAGGACCCTGCTCTGCGCAACCGCAGGCAGCAACAGCCAGAGAAATCAGTGGCCGTAAGCTGTCGGGGCCCCAGGAGGCGGTGGGACAGGTGCCAGCTGCAGGCCCACCTCTCCTGTGCTTCCTCCCTGGGAACTAGCACTGGGCAGGGGGTCTGCAGGAGGCAGCCAGCAAGGCACAGGGGACCCTGCACAGCGCAGCACCGGAAGAGTGCATGTTTACAGACCTAACGGCAGAGCCGACCTCCGTGACAGCGTGTGGGTAACAGGGTGACACTGCAGTATGCTATGACAAAACAATTGTAGCGAACTAATTTGTGGGCAAGTCAGAACAGGGGGAAAGCGGCGTCGCTCTCTGATGGCCTCGCGGGTCCTGACAGGAAATAGCGACAAGGGGCCGACACAAATGCCGAAGGAAAGGTGGACAGAGAGACGCCGCTGCTGGCTGTTTTCACCGCAGCTCTCTAGGTGAGTGTGAGGGTCGGGCAGAACAAATGCGGTCTCCGCAGTCCCGGACTGGGCAGAAACTCCAGCTGCTGAAAGGAGCAGCGCATCGTGGTGCACAGAGAGCGACGGTGCGGCCCGCCCCGTGTGGATTTAGGGTTACAACGACGACGGCATTGAACAACAGCAACCAGGGGAGGGTGACGTTCCCACCAGCACTGCATTAAAGACACCAAAACGTTAACAGACGTCAGAGGATACGACAATACGAATCACAGCTCTGATGGAGGCCGCAAAATACAAAAACACCAGTGAGGACACGGGACAAAGCCTTTGTTGAGGAGAACTGGAGAGGAGCATGCGCTGGGCAGAGGTGGACAGGGCCCATCGGCCAGGGCACCGCTGGCCACAGAAGGTTAAGGCCGCACAGAAACAGCAGGAGGGCCGGAACTGGGCCTGAGTGGGCCCTCCTCCTGGCCTGATGGCTTCACCGCTGACTGGGTTTTGTTTTCTGCTTCTTAGCGGCGTGGCCCTCTTTCCCGCCCGCCCGCGGCTGCATCAACAGTGCTGATGGGCACTAATGGGCATGGCGAGGGGGAGATAATCCTTTAATGTTTCCAAGAGGCTTGGTGACGCAGGCTTGGAGAGCACACCTGCGAGCCAAATCCCGGCTTAGCCTCCACTTAGCAGGCGCTGAGGAGGCAGCTTTGCTGTGGCTCGGGGTGGAGGGGGCCTGAATCCAGCAACGGTGACTGTTAATTCTGAAGCCCCCCTGAGCAGAGGATTCCCTGGAGCAGGGAGGGGCTCAGAGTCCAGGCTTTAGAGAAGTGGAGTGAGGACCCAAGGCTGCCCCTGGGTTGGCCCCACAGCCTCTGTGTCCCGCCCCTCCTGCTTCACCCTGCAGACCTTCACACACCCACCTTAGGAGGGGTGGGGGTACGGGTGACCTCCTGGGGTGACACCAGGCGAAGATGTGAATCCCTGTGTGACCACGGCTGCACCATCACCTGCACTGTCAGCATGACAGGATGCAGAGCCTCCTGTGGGCGCTGTGTCACACTGGTGGCACTGGTGTCACAGTGGGAGGTGCAGGGAGAGCCGGTCCAGCAGGAGGAGAGGGACATCAGCTTGCGCCTTCGAAGCCTCTGCCTCCGTGCTCTGCCACCCAGATCTGTGAGGTGACTAGCTTGCTCCCCTCGGGCTTCCACTGTGATGCTCCTGCTGTGGAGCCAGTGACCACGGACCGCACCCCTGCGACCACGAGCCAGATTGAACCTCTCATCCATCAGGTAGTGAGTCTCGGGTATTATGTCCCGGTGACGAAAAAACTGACTGATACGCAGGCTCGGTCTGGCTCCCGGATGACCCGGGGGCCCAGGACTCAGAGCACCGTCTGACAGTCCTGAAGGTGTCCCTGCAGGGTTTCCAGGCCCATGTGTCCCCAAATAATGTGTTCCTGCTGCCAGTCCCCATTTTGTATTCCCAGCAGAAGGAGGACAGTCTGCCAGCTCCCTGAGCCTGTTCGTGGCTGCCCTGGCCTGTGGCCCTCAGGGACACTCATCGTCCTGACCATGCTGAGAGGAGACAGGTGTGTCCAGTGTACTGAGTGCTGGCCCAGCCTCAGAAGGACCAGGCCCGAGGGGGTTCTCCGCCAGTCGCACTGCTCTATGGATGAACCACTCTGGAAAAGCCACCCTCCCAGGTCCCTGCAGGTCCCGAAGGTGGGGAGCCACCCTCCCTGTGTCATGTTGAGGCCACCGTCTCACCGCTCTCTTGCCTGCGGACACCCCCACTTGCCATCTGCGGCACAGGTCTGCATCCTCGGGAGCCCACAGGCCTCAGGGCCAGGCTCCTGCTCAGTGCTGCCGGTGGAGCCAGAGCTGGAGGGTGCAGGCTTGTCACCCCTGACCCTGGGCATTCCCGGGAGGGGCAGGGGTGACCACTGGGAAGCAGAGCTACCTGTGCCAGGCGAGGTGCGGGGAGCAGTGCAAGTGGAGAGAGAAAGAGGGGGCAAAGGTCAGGCTGGAGCGACACAGGGTGAGGTGACCTCACCTGCAAGGGACAGAGGAGGGCAGTGGATGCCTGTGCTCGGCACCCTTTGCTTGTCCCTTGGAGGAGCTCCCGCCTCTGTGCATTCCCAGGCTTAGGGCCGGTGCCTCTCCTGGGGAGACAGCATCGTTTGCCCTGCAGGGTGACCCCAGAGGAGCAGCCGGTGGTGGGAGAGGAAGGGTGCAAGGGGCCCGGGCAGTGCCCCAGCTCCAGGCTCACCCCACCTCAGCCCTGGGGCTTTGCTTCAGTGAGCAGAACTCCCACACTTCCCCTAGGATTGGTCACGGGGGAGCTGAGAGGGCAGGGCCGGGTCCCCAGGGCGGGCCCTCGAGGATGGCACTGACCTTCAGAGCCCGCACCTAGCCCCAGAGGAGATGGCACTGCTCAGTCTGGTCTTCATGGGCTTAGGAAAAAAAGCCTTAGCTTTCCTGCCCCTGATGCCTGAGATCAGACTCCACCGGAGTCACTGTTTCTTTTAAACATCAGCATTAAGAACTTCCGTAAGGAACGTCTTCATGTGGTCAGAGGCCAGGATGGTGGCCATGGGTCCTCGAGGGTCAGGACCGCCGGCCGGGCCTCCACCTGCTGTCTGATGCTGCAGTGTGATGCTGCCATGCCGGGGATGACTGTGGGGACACTGCATGGAGGAAATACCTGACCTCGGTGGCACCCTAGGAAGGTCAGTGGTGCCATCAGGCTGGCGTCTAAGATGCACAACAAGATGGGGCCAGGGACCCACAGCCAGACCTCCATGGCTGCCGGGGTGTGGTGCCAGGTGCTGTGCCATGTCGGGACCCTGAGAGGCCACTGTGAGCACAAGACAAACTCATGGATGGGGCCCTGTGGGTCTGCCCAGAGCAGTCGCAGTCCCTTCAGCACCTAGACTGTCTGTCCTCTTTGAGGACACCCCCAACGGGCTCCTGCTGGCCTCCAGCCTCCCCCAGCTCCTCACAGGGTAGTGCAGGTAGGCACAGGGGGTCAGGCCAGTGTGGGCAGCACCCCGGCCCCTGGGCTGGACAAACCCTTTCGGCCTTGCAGTGTGTTCCCATGATGTAGATGGCAGCCCGGACAGAGCCCGTGGAAGGTGTGGGCTGAGTGGATGCCCACAGGCCTGCTGTGGACATGCATGAGGTGAGTCTACGCTCACTACCTGGCCCCACGCCCCATTCCCTCACACCAGCAGGGTCCATGGTCTGCTTTGGGTACCCTGGGCGTCAGCATTGGGGTTCCCCATGTGCAAGGGTCACCTGGCTCCATGAGCACTGTTTCCTGGAGCCCTGGCCCAGCTCAGTAGTCTGTGTACCCTGGTACCCTGGCCCCCACATGGATAACCCCAAAGTCCCCCCTCACACCTGCTCCACACATGGCCTCCAGGCCTGGACACTTGTCCCCAACCCGCATCAAGCAGACTGCCCCGACATGTCTCAACAGGCCAGTCCTTCCTTGGGTGTGGGGTCACCCGGGGAAAGGGCTCAGTCCAGAGTGGACACACATTGCCCTTGAAGCAGGGCCTCCGTGTCCCATTTAACCCAAGGAGTCCTAGCCTTTCAGTCTCATGATGCGAGGAGTGGATGGTAAAGTGAGCCCCTAATTCTCTGGGGTCCCAGTGCCCCAGCTGGGTGCTCACATGCTCTGAGGGGAAATGGAGTCGGGCCTTCCACTTCTGGGCTCCCTCCATGGGGTGCATTGGCTTCCCTCCTTCCCATCAAGCTTTCCCCAAGGCGTCTGCAGTCCCCAGGGTCCCTCACCGTCCTTGGTGCCGTGGGGGTGACTCCCGACAGTGATGGGGCCCCTCCTCGGCAGCCTCGTGCCCTGCATTCCCAGCAGCCTCCCCGCTCCTTCCCACGGTTTCCTGACCCCTGGTGCACAGCGATGCCGCTGACCCCTCCGCCCCCAGCCCGAGCCCAGGCCCCTAATCCACCCAGTCCTTTCCCCAGATTCCCAGCACTGGCACAGACGCACACACAGCCATCTGTCGGTGGCTGGCAACTGTGGAGAAGCGATTACCAGAAACCGCTTGGGATAAAGAGCCCGGTGCCCCCCTGACGGCACTAGAGGGGCAGGGACAGCAGTTTCCCACCACAGGGCAGCCTCAGCGGGCTGCTTCTGCCCACGTGGAGGCCCAGGCCTGGGGGCAGTGACCGTAGTAGCCGGTGTGCTAGACACTCTGCCCGAGTGACGCATCCCAGTGGCGTCTCGGATGACAGGCAGAAGGGCCCAGGCTCCCCAGGCCCCGGCGATTCTTGCGTTCTGTCTCCTACCCCCTGAGCAGCACTGCGTCTCAGCCTGGGGTGCTCCTGGAGACGGGTGGCTGTGACAGGTGCACAGTGACTGTGTACCTGGGCTGCTGGACTCTGCTTAGGCGCCTACCGGCACCCGCCCAGCTGCGCCCAGCTGGTGTATGTTCAGACGAAGGCCGAGTGAGGTCCCTCCTGTGCCCGGTGCAGCATGGAGCACGGTGTGCACCGGTTCTCACCCAGCAGGACCTGGGAACGCGCTGGCTTCCTACGGAACTGGGAGCCGTGACGGGCTTTTCTTTGGCAGGAGCCACAAAATGAGAAGCATCTTTGTCCCTGGGTTATCTCGAGGCAGTTATGCGCTGCCCATAACTGACGTGTGTGGCGCTTAATCCAGACATCGTATAGAGTAGCTCGGGCCCCATGGCGACAAGCGGCGGCTGGTCGGCTGGGCAACCGTGGGACCCACGCTGGGCTTCCGTCGAAGAGAAGGCCATGGGGCCCAGGAGAAGCCACCCTGGCCCCTCACCGCCAACTCCTCACGGTGCCAAGGCCTCGGGACAGCCCTGAGGGGCAGCTGGGCTGCACATGGAGCGTGAGGTGGCCTTGCAGGTTGGGACGGCTGGGGACGTGTGTGGCTGCCCACAGGCCACTAGACTGGCTTCCCTCCGATAGGCGGGCGGGCCAGTGGTGAGGCAGTGCAGGGCTGGTGCGTGCACATGTGTCCCCCCAGAAAACAGCCTGGCAGCGGTTAATTGCTTGTCCTCCAGATCCCCTTAATGTATTGCCGTGTTTTCTGAAGAGAAAAATAAACATTTGCCCTACCTCGTGGAGCGCGGCGGCGGCGACAATAACAGATTAGAGGCTCTTTGCAGTAACATACTCCAGCGCATTTATTCCATTAATATGCGGTTTAATAGTCTCTCAGGGGCAGGAGAGGTCCGAGAACAGCCCTTAGCTGCGGCCCATCCATTCTCCGACAGCTCTAGGAACAGCCTACTCCCCTCAGCCCCACCTGAAGCCAGACTCCAGCGCTGCTGTCCGTCCCCACCTGGGCTCCTGCTGGCCCAGTTCCCCGGTCCTCCCCCACCTGGCGTGTCTCTGCTGGTGCTGCAGCCTGCTTGGAGAGCCCGAGGCTTCTCCCGTGCTGTCCTCACAGGACAGACCTGGGCCAGGTACTAAGAACCAAGCCCTCCTCGGCTATGGACGCCCTGCATCCCCGGGGATGCACGGAAGCAAAGCGTGTCCTTCTGAATCTCCTGAAACCCTGTGCCTCCTGGTGGGGCTTTGCTGCTTTCCCATGTCCTCGTCTGCATGTTGAAATTCCAGTCCCAGGAGCTCCAAATGCGAGCTTATTTGGAAATAGAGCTTGTGCAGATGTAACTAAGGAAGACTCCGGAGTGGGACGGACACCATGCAAGGACAGCTGCCCGGAGAAAAGGGCATTGTGGACACAGGCATGTGCGCCGCGAGGAGGGCAGGTGCAAATGAAGGTGGAGACCAGGACAGCGCTGCCACCCAGCAAGGGACACCGCAGCTCACAGACTCACCAGACACTCAGGGAGCCCAGGGCACACCCCGCCTCTTGCCTGGGAGGAAGCTGGTCCTGCCAGTACCCTGACCTCGGCTCTGCGCTCCCCATCCCGGAGGAAGTAAGTTTCTGTCGGTGAGTTGCTTGGTGCCCCCATACCTCCCTACGGCAGTTTTGGGAAGCTGGTAGACGCATTTCTCTGCAGGTGGCAGAGGGAGCCCAGGGCTCAGCTCACGCCAGGAGTATGGCTGTCATCTCCTTGAAGAACCCCAGTCCCCAGAAGCACAAAGCGACACCTTCCCTCAGGAGTCCCTGGGGTCTGCCTTGAGGTTCCAGCACAGGATGTAGCACTTGTCCAGAAGATACAGCCACCGATTCCCGACCGAGGTCACTGTGTCACTCCCTCAGGACAGCAGCGAGGGAGCAGGGGAAGTGGAGCTGGGGTGACGAGGAGACCACCTGCTGCCATAGACGGGCAGACAGATGAGGCAGACGGACATGGACACAGGTAGGTGACAGATGACACGGATGGTGACAAATAGACAGTGGTAGATAGTAGATCCGTAGATGATAGGTGAATGGCAGATAAAATGGGTAACAGGTAAAATAGAATTAAGCAGATAACACAGTTAATGATACAGGAAACCGAGTCCTGGGAGCCTCCTCAGAAGCCTGCACCCTGCGGCTGCCACCTCCTCCCTCTCTGCTTCTGCGCTTCGGACCCTGAGCCTGGGGTGCAGACCTGATGTCTGGGCCACACTCAGAGGCACAGCCGTGGTCCCTGCCAGCAGGTGCAGGTGGTTGCACACTCCACGCTGTTGCTCTCACCCTGTTTCTTGCTGAGACTTCTCGGGCACTGCCACGTCGTCCCAAGACAGGTGTTTCCCAGTGTAAATGTATTCCCATGAGGATGAGCTAGGCTGAGGCTGTGGAACCAGTGAGCGAAGGAAAGAACTGCCTGCCATTTCTGCTGGAAAGAGGTGAATTCGGGTCACTGGCCTTCCACACAGTGAGAGCAGCTAGAGGACCTCAGTGGGGGAAGCTGGGGTCTCAGGGACGCCCTGCAGGGCGCTGCCTGTCTAGCTGAGGCCTCCTGGCGCCCTCTCCAGGGATACGCAGGGGAGAGGAGCGTTGCTGCTGGGCGGCACGGGCTTCTGGACGGCGCAGGGTGTGGGTGGGGGTGACCCTCAGACAGACCTCCCCTCTCACCGCCTCTCTGAGTCAAGGCCTGCGCAGACTGCTCTCCCAAGCTCCAGAATATGTTTAATTATGTTCAAAAGATAATAAAATGACACTCTAAGAATGCTATGACAACAATTTTAACGATGTGGATGACATGGAAAATTTCTCGGATAATAAATTATAAAATTTGACACAGCATGACATGGAAAATCCAAATTATCTTGTGTCTCTTGAAGAGATTAAATCCATATGGACAAAATTATTCTACAAAAGCATTTCAGGCTTTGCTCATAAAATAGGTCACAAATAAGGAAGAATCATTGGGGTCTCACAGTCTCCTCCAGGGGGCAGAGCAAGGGGGCGCCAGGGCTGACCCGTGCACTGGCTCCTAGCTGCAGGGCATGTGTCTCTTCATCACCAGGCTCTTACTCATGACACGTCTTAGAAATCCAGCCAAAAGGTAGAGTGAAAATTTAGAAAACTTCGAGAAGAAAACACGGGTTAGATGGTTCTGTTTCAGAGGTGAGTTGTTAGACATGGTACTGAAGTCACCCGCCATAAAGGAAAGTAAGTAGGTGGTATTCAAATTAAAATTTCTTTACAAAAGACGCTGATGAGAGACACAAAGGCAAGCTGAGCCCAGAGAGGAAATGTTTGCAAAGCACAGATCTGAGGAGAGCACCTGTCTACAAAGAGTCTCTGCAATTCTTCCGTGAGAAGACAGCATAATTAAACGGTGAGTGAGAGAACGCCAGGCACCTCAGCAGAGGTAGGTACAGCTGGCAAATAAGGTTATGAAAAGATGCCCGATGTCGTCAAGGACAGGTGTGATCTGTGATGTAAGTGTAACTGTAAATTAATTGAAATAGCAGTGTGCTAGTGCCGCCCACCCAGGAGACGCTGAAATCCGAAGCACCAGGACAGCAGTGCCAGCTAGGACACCACTGGAGCAACAGGAACTTGCCCGGTGCTGGCATAAATCCAAGATGGTGCCACCACTGGGGAAGGAGGTGCGGCCATCTCTTACAAAGCTAAGGACAGTCTCACTGCTGTGGGAAAATTCCCAAGTCAAACTGAAAGGAAGACTTCACGCCGAGGAGGTAAGAAGGCAGCGTTTGATATTTAATCATCACGCCAGCGGTCTGTTGTGGGATGGTTCCCATAGGCAACAGCCCTGAGTTTGCAGAGAACTTGGTTTATGTAGAATTTAGAAGCGGGAGGTTCAAAGCAAGTGACGAAATCTTATGTAACTGGTTAATGCGTGAGTGATAATCTGACAGGCAGGCTGGTCTTGGACGGATTTGTTGAAACAAAGAAATTGTTTGTCATAACCTAGAAACATTCTAGGAACAAGGGGAGGGGCCTGGCAGGGTGAGCACAGGTAAAGGTGTCCTTGCCGCCCAGGGTGCCTTGAGGTACAGGCAATGACTCTGACTCAGCGCTCGTCACAGGTCTGCAGCCAGCTGTGGACACTGTCAAGGGCAACTGAATTCAGCAGTAACTTGGTCAGAGACCTTGAATCGCTCTCTAATTTGTATCATGAAATACCTGTAAGTTTGCTATTGTGTAAATGTGTTCTTATGTTACAATTGTGTCCCAGCGTCACCATGTGACCCAGCCACACACTACTCTGCACTCACCCAAATGTCTCAGATAATTATGTCCACTCAAACCCAGTGTGCAGATACTTGGAGAAGCTCTCTGCATCATCTCCCCAAACGAAAAACTACCAAAATGTCATAGAAAAGTGGATGGTCCACAGGGACTGAAGGCACCGGAGGAGGGCGCACATATTACAGACAGCTAAGTTACTCAGCAAGACTTTAGGCAGTGGGATAGGGCTGACCCTCAAAGGGTCAGTGCAGAACACGACTGGCTGGAGGGCAGACTTCGAGAAAACAGGAGCTGCCCCCGCATCCTTCCCCTAAGGATGACAGCAGTGACAAGCTGTGGCATATGCTCTGTGTCACTTGGGTCAGCACTGAGGACTGTGTGGCACGGGGAGCTGCCATGTGGGACATGCGTGGTGCATCCTTTAAAATCCTGGTTACTGCACAGCCTGGGGTGTGAACCTCTGTATGTGCAGTTTTAAACTGTATTCCTGAGCACCCCGCACCTGCTGCTGCCCACAAGGTGCCCGGCTGTCCGCAGGGCAGCGCCAGGTCCTCCCAGGACCTGAGAATGTGAAGAGCTGTCCTGCCCCGGCCTCTCATCCCCTTCCACTGGGTCCTCCGCAGAGGGAAGGCACCACACGGATGCGTGCCAGGTGGGGTGAAGCCCAGGGGAGCCGCAGACAGGAGTCTCTCAGGAGAGGGAGCTGGGAGGTGTCCCTGGAGCCCTTGACCTCTGCACACTGGTACAGCCTGGGGCAGGAGGGGAGCTGCAGGCCGGGGAGGCCAAGGCACAGCACATGGTGGTTACGAGTGACCAGGAGGTGGCCCTGACCTTCCAGGCCTCACACCCCACCCGCCCCGCCCCAGGTCCTGGCCCTGGGTGAAGCTTGGACCCTGCCCGGGCCTGGACACTGGGGGAGGAGGATTCCCACCAGCCTGACAGCACAGATTCGGCTCAGAACTTGGACTAAACTGCAGAAAGTGGGGACAGCTGTGTCACAGGAAGCCTGACTCTGCAGGTCCCGCTGCACATGTGCCACGTGTGCGTGTGGCGTGGCTCTCAGCCCCACCAGACAGGCCAGGAGCGAGCCCTGAGACAGCCACGTCCTCCGGGGCAGGGGAGGCCTCGGGCAGCCAGGGAGGCTGCACAGGTGCTCTCAGGCGTGCCTCAGTCTCCCCCCTCGCCCCCGAGTGTGCGGTCAGCTGCCTCCGGACTCAAGGACAGCTTGGGCGAGCCCTCCCCTCCCTGCTCAGCCCTGCTCACACACAGCAGCCTTTCCCAGGTGGCCAGAGCCCCTTGACGGCCTCCCAGCAAACCTCCAGGGACCTCTCGGCTTTGACCTTGGGCCAGAGCTGCGTCCTTGGTCCTGCTAGTTCTGCGGCTTCCGTCTTCTTGGAGTGGGTGGTCCTGGGTCCTCCAGCTCCGGACTCCCTGGCCTCTGCTCCCGGGAGCTGCCCTATCACCCTCTTGTATAATCACACGCACACTTCCTATTGATCTGCTTCTCTACAGAAGCCTAACGAATGCTCTGTGCTTTGGTTCAGAGCGTCTGGAAGACAGCACCCCCTCAGCGGCCTGTTCCTGCCAAGGAGAGGTCCTGTCACCCTCCCAGGCCTCCTGTGCCGGGTGCAGGTCAGACCCTGCCACTGGGGCTGTGACGCTGGCTGCCCAGCACAGCTAAGTTACACGGGCTGTTGAGGCTGCTAAGTGACCCCCAGAGGCAGGGGACAGAGAATATGAATCCTCCACAGAGGCGCTCACTGGTGCGGGGACACCCCATACCTACCTGCCTGGCTCGGGCCGCCCACGGCTCACCTCCAGCCCCGCCAACTCACAGTTACGGAAAATCCATCTCAGACACTTCATTCTGCGAGACAGCATCTCGGCCTTAATTAGTGGGATCGGAGCTGGATCAGGGTTGGCTCGGCACCCCCGGCCCCCCAGAGCTAAGTGAGGAGCCCCCCTTGCTGACTGCAGTTTTCGCGGGAGGCTCTCTTTGCTTTGAGCCCCAGCTGCCCTGCGCCTCTCCCCGCCCAGGGTGGTCCAGAAGGCAGAGCCCAGAGCCCAGATTAGTAGCAGCGTAGTACTCCACTGTGTGTGGGCACCTCGTTTGCTGTACCCCCATCTACGGATGGCAGCGCGGCTGCCCCGAGACTCAGCTAGTGTGGGCTGCACTGCTGTGAATGAGGCCCTGTCCCAGGCCCACAGCTCTCCGACCCTGAGAGGACAGGATGCTGCCTGCCTTCCCACCGTCATCCCTTCACCCGAGGCCAGCCGGGCACCGGGGGCCGGGAGCCCCACTCCACAGACCTGTGTCCTCAGTCGTTAGGTCAGCCCGAGGGGAGGCTTCTCAGAGGGCCTGGTCAGGACAGAGGAGCCCAATGCATAAGCCAGTGGTACCCGGGGTCAGTGGGTGGCCAGGCCCAGCACTCTGAAGCTGTCACAGAAGCCGGTGCCCCGCGTGACTCAGCACCCCTGCCCTCCCCTTCCCTCCCAGTTCATCGCCTGAAGTGTGGGCCTGGGATTCTGGACCTGGAGATGGGGCCTCGTTTTCCCTGCAAGGACTGGGCCAAGGCCCTGATGTGCACTGCCCCCTGCACCCCGGCTCCTGGAGCTGGAGGGCTGTCCCGTCATGCAGACCGGAGTGACCACATGTGTCTGAGCCAGGAGCTCCAGACTGGCTTGCTCTGTGCGTGAAGGCCGAAGTGGGGTCCTTTTCCCTGGCTCTCCAGGTGTCACCAATGCTGCAGGCCCCTCCAGTGGGTGGCATGAAGGCTTCAGGGGCCAAACACTGAAGAATTCCTGACTGTCAGGCACCCGAGAGCCCGGTGTGATGCAGGAGCTCAGTCATGTTGCTGGCACTCGGAACCCAGAGTGACACCCGCCTTCCCCGTGTGGTACGTTCCATTACCAGCTCTGCACACAAACAGCACAAACCGCCGGGGAAGCCTGCGCCCAGGGTTGCCATGAGTAACAGCTCTCCGCTCTTCCTCATTCCCTTTCTCTCTTTCTCTCTCCGTGTGTCCCCACACCCCCACCAAACACACACTGAGATCTGTCTCCTGAGCCACTTCAGGTCAGCTGTCCTTCAGTGTTGTGTGTGGTCCTTGAGGACAGGGCTCTGCCACGCAGCTGGCCCTGTGGCTTCTCTTGGGTGGCCAGACCCTGAGGCCCTTTCTGGGCCGCACTCTGATCTGCCTGCATCGCCTCCAGGGGACCGAAAACACCGCAGCGGTCCTGGAGCAGACGAGGCCCCCTCTTGCTGTTTGTCCATCATGTTTGCAGTAAACGAGCTCATCAGCGCCTCCTGTCTGACAGCCCCAGCTGCCTGCAGTGTGGGCGTGGCCAGCCCCAGCTGCCTGCAGTGTGGGCGTGGCCAGCCCCAGCTGCTTGCAGTATGGACGTGGCCAGCCCCAGCTGCCTGCAGTGTGGACGTGGCCAGGCCTCTGCAAATCCACAGAGGAGGTCCTGGAATCCGCATATGCCAGGCCCCTTTGATTCTCCTGCTTAAGGAACTTGACGGACAGCGTCTGTGGCCTCTGCTTTGGTCTGACCCTCGGGTGAGGGTGTCACCTTGCTGTCTTAGTCCCACTTCTGGATGCTGAGGTAAAATGCCTGGTGCCCACAGTGTAGGGAGGAAAGTTTATTTGGCTCACAATGCATAGAGGTTCTGGTCCATAATCGGCTGGCTCCAAGGCAGGGGGGAGCAGACAGAGGAGAAACGGTTGATGGCGGGCAGAGGGTACCCAAGCAGCAAGGGACCACCATGGCTCTTTCTGTCCCTTCTGTCCTATCCCGGCTACTCAGGCTGGGCAGCACTCACACCCTCAGTCCTAGCACCCTTGGTCCAAGAATTGTACCAGTCCCAGCACCACACACTCTAGATCCGGCCACCTCCGAAACAGCCCCACCTGAATCTGTGTGACGTTTTGGGGACTTCTAGACACAGCCGTATCAGTGATGCTCGATGCCGTCCTTGCCCACCGCCTGTGGCCCCGGGAGTCCATGCTGGGGCCAGGAGTACCCTGAACCTGCGAGTCCGCTTTTCCGGTCCCTCGGCAGCTTCCTCCCCAGAGTGGCCCACGGTCGGCTGATTACTGGGTCGGGTCCTGCGGGACGGAGTCTGGGCTCCAAATGCTTCTGTTATAAAATTTCCACTCTGGGGCGCTTGGTGAGTTTTATGAACAGACAATGGATGTCATCACCAAGATGATTATTTTCTTAATTTTGAAATTAATAAGCCAAGATTCCTCTACATATTTTATGAAAAACTCTATCTTCCATTTAATGAGCTAATCAGAAGATAAAGTGTGTAAGGTGGATGGTTTGGCTGGTAGCGTGAGAAACAGATGCGAAGGGCGAGTCCTGCTGGTGTGGACCGTGGGGCCTCTAGGATGGGCTCAGCGGGGCAGGGTGGTCCCAGCGCTGGCCCAGGTGCCCGGCCGCAGCACACTGCTGGGATGGGTGGCAAGCGACTGGCCTGGCCCGAGCAGTGTGCCCAGGGATCAGCCATTTCACCCACTTACCCGTCCCTGCACTTCAAAGACGACACAGCCCTGCTCCGAACACAGCGATGGGCCGGAGTCTCACCACACCCCAGTGCAGGGTGCCCATGCCTGAGGAGGAGACCAGCGCGGGCAGAGTGGACCGCACTGACCAAGCTCCTGCCTCTTCATTTGTTGATCACTGATTTAACATCAAACTCTGCAGAACCAAAAATCTGCCTTCAGCTTGAAGCCTCAAACCCTTATCCTGGAGCAGAAATTCCTATGGAAATGCAAATTTCTGGGAGCAAGGTCTCCCAAGCAGCCCTGCTATATCCTGCCTGAGGACCAAGAGGGGGTCCCACCTGACAGAGGGGGAACCGGGCAGCCAGGGTGTCCTGGCAGGGCTGCTGGGAGCTGCCCTGACTGAGCCCAGGGGCCTCCAGTCCCCACCCTGGGTGCCTCACTAGCCACAGGTGCAGCCAGGCATTTTAAATGGCCCCATAAATGTGCAGGGTCTATTTACATAAACGGCCCATAAACATAGGAACCGTGTTCAAATGCAATAGTACTCAAAGACACATGAATTAAAAACCACAGAGAGATTGATGCGTTTTTCTGGTTAGCAAAATGGCAAAGATAATAGAGGATAACCATCCCTGCCTGGGGGCCCGGTGGATCCAGCTGGGGAGCCTGCCAAGCTGCACCCCTTCCTGGAAGGAGCCCCAGCAGCCTGCAGCTGGGTTAAAAGGCACGGGCCTTTGTGTCTCCACCCAGAAATGCCACAGCCGGGGGCCACTGTGTCCTGAGGAGCCACTGGGCCAGACATGGCCTCCATATCCCAGGGCCACCCTAGCTCAGCTCCTGCCAGGGGCCTTCGAGCCCTGCAGTCCATTTCGGCCTCTCCAGAGGAGGTGAAGAGTCTGGGATGAAGACGTCCTCAGGGCTATACACCCCAAGGCTTCCAGGTTCCTCTCACCTCTGGAAGCCCATGCGTCCTTTGTCCTCAGCAGGTGGCTATGTTATTCCTGCCTCGGCCTCCTCCCTCCTCTGTCACCATGTCTCCAAGTATCCCTCTCCTTTCAAAGACACCAGCATGGGCCTTAGGATCCACCCTGAGTGTGACCATGCCCTAACCCAGGGGCGTCTGCAAAGACCCCATTTCCAATCCAGGCCACAATGCAGGCGGCCAGGATCAGGAGGAGAACAGCTCAACTGCAGAATGTCCTTGAGGCTTCCAAACTCCCGCCCTGTGTGTGGGGATCCAGGCCACACATCACCACCCTCTGGGGGGCAGCAGGGCACAGTCTCACTTCAGAGACAGAAAGCTGAACAGAAGGCCCGTGAATCGCCCTGTACCATGCAGAGCCAGCAGCAGGAGGCAAAGGACTCCGCCCCAGTCCTGAGGACACTAGCGGGGTCACCACGGACTCACCCCTCCCCTCACCCTCCCTGCACTCGGTCCTGGTGGAGACCCGGCTCCCATTTCCAGCCAGAATCTTCTTGGTTTTCCTCAGTCTTGCTGCCCAGGTCTGGAAGCCTGGACAGTAAAGCACAGCTTCCTCTGGTCCTGACTTTCTAACAGCAGCATTGCCGCCGCCCTGCGGCCCTAGGCCTCGTCTCTCCCCGGATCCGTGCTGAAGCTTCTCCATTGCTGGACGTGTGGGCCCACCTCAGCCTGCTCCCAGCTGGGCTGCAGCATGGCCCGCAGCAGGCACAGCCCCTCTCCAGGCCAGGCTGGGTCCCGGGGTCCCTCCAGTGGCCCCCGCTTTGCTGCCCTCTGTCGTGGGATTGTGTCTGTGCGTCACTGGTTCTGCCCCGGAGCCCCACCCCGTCCAGGTTCAGCATGTGGTTTTGTTTTAGCTCCCCTGGTCAAGCCTCATCTCAAAATGTTAAGTGGAAACTGCATAAATAAAAATTTGTATTTTAAATGACTTCATGACAGTACATTGCCGTTGTTCTGTCTTATTATCGGTTGTTATTGCTCCTCACTGCACCTCATGTGTAAATTAAACCTCTTCACAGGACGCAAGGGTAGGAAAGGCACAGCACACGCAGAGCTCGCGTCCCCTGGGGGCCTTGGGACGAGTCCCATGCATACTGGGGGACTGCAACCTTGTCACTTCAGCTAAGCTCAGACAGAGGAAAACCGGAGAGAAGTGTGAGCCCAGGCAGGGACATGCAGACCCACGGCAGACACAGTCCAGCCCCAGGACCCCGAGCAGCAGGGGCACCTGTGAGCCCCACATTGCCCAGGGCCTGCACGGGAGCAGCCATGGTGAGGTGCACCCGGTGCTGGCTGTGGGTCTGCCGTGACTGCCGCTGCCATGAACACAAAGGCTCATATTTTGGAAGAATAATGGTGAAGAGCAGATGGGCAGATGACCCCTCAGGAGACAGTCCTGACCCTGCAACCCTCGGGTGGGGCACAGGGTGTGAAAAGTGAAGAAGCCTGGTGGCCACATGGCCAGAGCCAGGGGAGCCCTGCACAGTGAGCCCCAGGAGGGCTGACAGTCACTGTCTGTCCTTCACACCCGCCTGCTGCTGGGATGCCCACTTCCTGACCTCAGTGCCTGGAGAAGAAAGAGTTGAGGTGGACGGGGCCTCGGGCAGCGGCTCCCACAGGGCAGGACCGTGACTTCCTGGAAAGGGGAAATGACACAGACATGCAGAGGGGCGCGGGAGAGGACGCAGGGAGCAGGCAGCAGACTGGACACCCAGGAGATGCCCCAGGGAGCCTCACTGAGAGGACACAAATGTGACCTGGGGTGGCGGCAGTCCCGACACTTGACACTCACACCAGCAGGAACCCTCTGCGCAGCTCATCAGGTCCCGGTAAACTGGTCCTTTGTCAGTCAGACAAGGTGGATTCTTCCAAGTTTCCTTTTTTTTTTTCTTTCGTTGGAACTCCAGGCTCCGGCCATCCTCCTGCTTCAGCCTTCCTAGGGGCTGTGGCTTCAGGCTCCACCAGCCCTGCTCTGCCTTCCTCATTTCCTGCTCTTTCTCTTCCTCCTTGTCCCAGGTGCTCCCTGCAGGTGCTCCAAGCTGGAGCTTTGTCCCTGGGGCTGGCAGGAGCTGCAGGCCTCAGGATCAGCTCAGCAGGCGCCAGACGCAACCCCCCTGCCAGGCAGCCCACTGTGCACCTTGCAGGACCCCGAGTGCACCCTGCTGGCTGTCTGCCCAGCCCCTGGAAGAGCCTGTCAGTGGCTTCTGCCCCACGGAAGGGACAGAGTGGCCCCTGGTCTCAGTGAAGTCAGCACAAGCCATTCGGAACACGCACGGGCACGATCACCCAGGGAGGGTCTCCTGCACCTTGGAAGCCAGGTGCAGCCACAGGGCCCCTCCCAGGCTTGCACCACAGGGACCCGCAGCCACAGCTCCCCGTGGGAAGTGCAGGGCTGGACCCACAGGGTCACTGGCATCCGCTGAGCCAGATACTTTGCTGATGTTCAGTTCAATTTCAAGCAAGTTGTGCAGAGTTCTACAACATCCAAGGTTACAGGAAAATAAAGCCAAATGGTCCATTTTATGATTTTACATCAGCCACCACCATGCTGGCGATGGTGCCTGCCACAGACGGGGTGGATTCATGTCCCGTGTATTCATTCGCCTCCCACTCAGAGCCCTGCCCTGTCTGTTCCCTACTGGACCCTCCGGGGGCTGGAGACCCTGGCACTGGTCTCGAGAGTGAGTCTCCAGGCCGGGGAATGGTCTCCCCGGGCACTCAGCAGGGGCACATCAGCCTCCACCCGACCCTGCCCTGGTCCCAGCCTCAGCCTCCTCCATGGCTGAGTCCCCACAGCAGCCACAGGGCCTGTGGTCCTTGCTCAGGGTGTGTCCCCTCTGTGCTGAGCCCAGCGCGCTCCTCTCTCCCGAGCCGTACAGCAGGCCCGGTATCCCGAGTCTCTGCTGGGCGGAGCCTGGAAACCCTTCCTGGCCTGTGCTCTGGTCTCATGGCCTCCGTGGCCCTCCGGTCCAGCCTCTCGCTCCCCTCTGGTCTGAAGCTTCCTGTTCCTACAGGAAGTACTCGGGGCCACCCACCTTGGTGCGGGGGAGAAGCTCCCTCAGCTCTCCCTTCTGGACTCTCGGGGGCTGAGGGCCTCATCGGCTCACTGCTGGCGGGAAAAGCTGCGTTCTGGACTCCAAGTTACAACTTGAGTCAGGAAGCCATGGGCAGGGGGCAGGGTACAGAATGTCCCATAGTCTCTTTCCAGGGAGGGTACATTCCCTGGTGGTGCAAAGACCTTCCACAAAGCCCTGCTTCTCCGGGGTCCCCTCGGTTCTCACAAGTGTGAGCACGGGAACCAAGTGTTCGCTTGTGAGTGAAGCACACGTCCAGTGCACAGCAAGGAGCAAATGTCCCCTCTCTGGCCTTCCCAAGCTTCCTATCACCCAGAGCACTCAACCCCGACACCCACCCCTAACCGAGCACATCTCTTATTACAACCCCCAGGCCCCAATATCCTCACCCAGCACCGCAACCCAACACCTGCACTCCAGTACCCCATCCCCAGACACCATCCCCCAACTCCAGCACAGCGTCTGTCCCCAGCACCCTTGCTTGTTTTCCTTTTTCATAGTGCTGTTTGCCATCAAACACACTGAAGGACAGAAGCTTCCAGAAAGAGTGGATCCCGGTGTGTTTATTGTATGCCGCATCGTCTATATCCCAATCAGGCATGAAAGACCTAGAACACAGGGACATCAGTCCATAGGTGATAGAACAAATGGAAACTGGGTGAGAATCAGCTCTGTGTGCACCAAAAGCACAAGAGAAGGCCGAGTGCTGACCGATCTCACATCAGCACCATGGCATTGTGCCCAGACACACACACAGCCAGAAACACAGCCACAGGCACACACAGAGACACACACAGACACACGGGCACACACAGACACA
>PVJX010002608.1:0-40046 GCA_004027295.1 Dolichotis patagonum | reverse complement strand
CACAGAGCCAACCACAGACACATAGAGAAACACACAGACACACACTCAAACCCAAGGAAGACATATGGAGATGCATGTGCAGACATAGAGACACAAACACACAGACACACATTCTAACACACACACACACACACACACACACCGACCCTTTAACCATGAGCCGGAGAGAAAAGAGGAGCAATGAGCTGACCCCTTTTCCCACCTTGTCTTTTTGAACAGCTGGCCTGAAAATAACTCTCCTCGTCCACACAAAAATAAAAATGACAACACAAATGTCAGCAATATGAAAGAGTAAACAAAGCATATATAACAGAAAATTTTTTCCAGAAAAAGAGTGAAAAGTAGAATCACATGGATTTAAAGATCCTCACCTTAAAAAAATATTACAATGAATCAGGAAACCAGAATCTTAAAAACCAAGATCCATAAATACACTGATAGCCCCTGCAGACCACTAAAATTGTAACAGAGGAGGGCATATTGATGCATCATAAGGATGAAGAGTCACAGCCAGGAGGGAAGTCAGCATGGAAGACTTGGGGAAGATAAATTATTTAATTTTCATCTCAAATATAACAAAGAACACAATAGTTATTAAAGACAAAGATTTTATACACACACATATTAGTGGATCTACTCCCCTACTGACAAAAATTTAGTCACTATTAAAGGACAATATTAAGCTGGCCTAATACTTTTATGCCCAACGAAACTATCCTTCAAGTGTAGTGTAAGGGATAGATCTTCTCTCATAGGCAAGAGCTCCAGAACTTTTCTGGAGACATCATGCAAAGGTAAAATTTAGCCAGTTAAGAGCTTTACAGCAAAAGACCCCAAAACAGACTTCTTACAACCCTAGGGCTGTAAACTGAGGCAAACTAGAAATGACGGCTAAGGAGGGGCAGTGATTATCCTAAGCTAGAGTGTGTGGAAATAACACAACTGAGTAATAAGCAGAGGGGAAAGGCAAGTGGAGGAGAATGCGCACTGAGCTCATCATGGTTCTCAACACGGCAGGTCAATAGGTGTTGTGTGAAGCTCATGAACCAAACAGAGATAGAATCATACTATCTGGCATTAATATGACTAGTGGAACACACAAGAACAATCCTGTCGGCAGCGATGGTGAGCACATCTGTTTGTTTCCGGGCTCCCAGCCCTCCAACTTGCACTTCATTTTGGCCAAGAGGTAAGGAAATGCAGTGAGAAGTCAGAGGTTCAGGAGAGAGGGGCTGGGCACTGACCCTGGCCAGTTCTCTCCTGAGAGGTGCCTCAGCTCCTGGTCCTTGGCCAGAAGGTCACGGCTCCTCACAAGGGGGCTGCCGCATGTGTCTTCTTAACTCCAGGTTCCAGTGATGCACTTGGACTTAGTTTTGGTCTCTTTCTGCATGAAATTCAGAGATAGAGAGACATATAGACAGACACAGAGACCAACACCAGAAAGGAGGGAGAAAAAGCAAGAATCTCATACAATGCAGAAAGAGCCATACGTAAAGTTGCATACAGAGTTGAGCATACAGAATATCCCAGTGCAACTAATAACAGCAAATGTAATTTTTCTCAAAAGGCATATGCTAAGTATGAGACAGATCTGCAGTAGTAGAGAACACTCTTTTTTAAAGCAACGGAAAGGACAGAGCCTTGGAAATGAAATGGAAAGCTGTGTTGATGGGGCTGTAGTGGGAGCAGAACAAAAGCTCTGGGAGGACGAGGTGACCTCACAGGAGAGTCTGATTCCCAGGGGGCTGTTCTGTGTGCACGTGACACAGCTCCAACTCTTGAAGTTGTCACGGCACTTTCTCAATAAGTCAAAATGGCAAAAACCTTTAAACATATAAAAGATGGAAACACCACAATCACAAATAGCACACGCGAAATACAGACTGTAGCATCTCCTATCTCCAAATTTCAGGATGTTCTTACCAACGAGGCATAGAACACTTGTGAAAGTTGACCTGTATGACCCCACAAGACAAATCTCAGCCTATTAAAATATTGCCATGAAGCAGAACATATTTTGTGAACCTGACATTGAGATCAGCGATGAAGCAATACCTTCAAGGCCCCCGTACGTAGACTGCCTGTACCATGCTATACCCCTCCCATGGAATACCACTCAGCAGTCAAAAGGGACCATGATGGAGCTGACAACTCATGTAAATCTCCAGGAAAAGCCAGTCTCCAAGGTGACAGGCATATGATCACATTTATATATGGTTTTTATTTTTGTATTTTTTGGGTACTGGAACTGGAACTGAGCACCTCTTACTTGCCAAGCAGGCAGTTAGGCTGCTGAACTACATCCCCAGCCCTATATATATTTTTCAGATGACAAAGTTTCAGAAAGCGAGGACAGGCGGGTGATTGCCAAGGGCTAGGAGAAGGGGTACCCAAGTTGCTGTGAGAGAAAAGACAGTGGTAAAGATCTTTGTGGCTCCGGAACCATTTGGTCTGTGCCCTGTGTGGCTGGACCCGCGAACGCACAGGAGTGCAATTATGTGGGACTCATTGTGTGTGTTTTTGTGCCCATGCCCCCTGCCAAAGGACAGTCCCAACGTCCCCTTTAGAGCCCTTGCCTTAGGGTCTAGGCTCCAGCATACAGATTTTGGAGGAACGTGTGATGTTGCAACCGCAGCAGATGGAAAGAAAATGCCCAAGATTTCTGCACCTGAGAAGTGTAGCAATGATCCGGCCCAAGGCAGTGAGCTGGAACAGTGTGAGTCTCCAGCTGTAGTCAGCAACGCGAGGACCAAAGCGGTTTCTCTCAGGGAATTCAAAGTAGGGAATTCAAGGAAGGAAGAAAGGAAGGAAGGAAAGTAAGAAGGAAGGGAGGGGGCAGAAAGGGAGGGAGTGAGAAACGAGGAAGTGGCAGCCAGCAGGTGCCACTGGCCAGGGTGAGGGTGGAGCTGCTGAAGCCCGGGCAGAGGCGCAGAATTGCGGTCCGGCCTCTCTCCCACCATGATTTCCCCTCCACAGGGCGATCTGCTGAGGTCTGAGCTGGGTGCCAGTAGATGGTGAAAGTGACATGTGGGTGCTATGTGCCCACTAAAGGTCACTTCTGGGGAAGCTGAAGACTCCCAGAAGAAATGCCTAGAGAATCTGGTGGGGAAGGGAATTTCCCAAAAGAGCGCGGGGAAGTGCCCTGAGGTTAACATTCCATCAGTGGTCAGTCTTGCCCAAATTTCCAGGGCTCCCAACAGGTCTGCAGAGCCCTGCTGCTGACCACCAGCCCCAACCTGGACTGTCAGTGCAGGGACAGTGTCCAGCACAGAGAACAGGAGCCCACCATGCAAACAGAGAGGGCCACTAGGAGGGAAGGCACAGGGCAGGGGGGAGCAACTCCCCAGATGGCCTTCCCACTGCAGAGGAAGAATGAAACGTCACAGGCACAGGGCAAGAACGGGAAGCTCCACAAAACCAGAGGAGCATTGAGAGAAAAATGACACCACAGCTGCTGGAAAGGCAACACGCGTGACATCTGAGATAAACACCTCTGCGGCAGCTGTCGGGCAGAGCTGAGACGTCACAGGGAGATGATTCTCCAGAAAAGCAGCAGAGAAAAGACAGGAAGGATGGGAAACAGGTAAGAGCAGGACCTGAAGACCAGTGGAGAGGGCTTGGGCAGCCCAGGGATCAGGGCCAGGAGAGAACCCCGAGGCGGACGTGAGGGGCTGACGGCACCAGTTGTTCAACCCAGGAGCGGCCTAGGGTGAGGCTGACCGTGGCGAACTTCAAACCAGAGCACAGTGAGACCTCCCCGGCCTCTGCCTGCGGAAAGTGTCACACGCAAGGACCGAGGCTCCCGGGCTCCGGCTTCTCCACAGCAGCACAGGGACCGCAGCTCACGGAAGCACTCCCCAAGGCTGGACAGAAACGAGTCCAACCAAAGGTTCTACCCCAAGAAGACCCCAGACACGCACCACAGGAAATGAAACACCGGAGAGCTGGGTCCCCGAAATGGCCTCTCCGCACTGCGCCCAGAACCCCGTCAATCCTAAGGAGGCGAGGCCAGGCCTCGGGACCCCAGGCCCCCATGCGGTGATGGGATGGCCAAGGGATGTCCCACAGGGACAGTT
The DNA here is from genome assembly GCA_004027295.1 of Dolichotis patagonum. NCBI lineage: Eukaryota > Metazoa > Chordata > Mammalia > Rodentia > Caviidae > Dolichotis > Dolichotis patagonum. The sequence continues at coordinate 35,970 of PVJX010002608.1, read as the reverse complement.
TCTCCAGTGTCCACTCACCACCACTGGCACACTTCCAGACGCAGGCATCTTAGGGTCAGCCACGCACCTGGCCAGGACCTCCCTGTGGGGTGCTGTGGCTGCGAGCCGACGGCCCCTCCTCTCCATGACCGGAGGTTCAGGCCAGCTGAGCGAAGAGACCATTTGTGAACATTGGGGACAATTTCACCTCTGGAGAGAGGAAACCAAAGATGCGATGGGTATGAGGAGATGGGGCTGCTAAACTGATGCTGGGCCCCTTCTTCACGCGGGGCCAGGGGGAGGTGAGCACTTCACTTCTTGCTCTTTTAAAAACTGTTCGTATATGATTTTGAATGGATGATAAATTTTATAAGAAAGACCGTAAAGATAAGAGAACTAATTCTGCAAGTAAATTTGTACCAATACATGCAAAAACTTCATTAAACTAGAACTAGTCTGGGAAAATTATAACTTAAAATGACCCAAAAAGAAATACCGAGCCTAAATAGACCTATTACCATTAAAGTTATGGGATCAGCGTGGCGTAGCCCTCCATGTTATATTTTCAGTTTCCGAAGGCATGGGTGGTTTTATAGGTGAGTTCTACTGGTCAGTGCCTAGATATCCCATTTCATAAGAAATTTTCCAGACAATAAAAAATAAAAGAACTCATTTTATGACACGAGGCTAATGTTGATTCCAAGCCAGGCAAGGACAGTATAAAAAGGAAAATTGTAGGTCAGTATAATTTGTGAGCACAGACTTAAAAAAATTGTAACATTAAGAATTCAAATGCAGTAACATACTAAAAAGATTACTTATGATCAAATTATGTTTTCGTAAAAGGCTACGCCAACTCTAGGTGCTATAACTCACTCATAAAAACCACACAATTCTGGGATATGAACCACTGAGTTGTTGATAGGAATCGCTGGGAATGAAAATGCTTTTTAAAATTTTCCACCATTCTGAGTAAAAATTTTGAGAGCGCTGTAGGAGACAACTTTCCTAACTGGATACAGGTCCTGCTCTACAGCTCACAGCGAGCGGCATACCTGAGGACAACGCTCCAGGCACTTTCTCTTTAGGATCTGGAATGAGTCAGGGATGTTCCGATCCAGTGGAGTAAAACAAGAAAAATAAAACCTGAAAGAAATTAATGGGCATTTTATGGCTATCAACATAGTTAAATTAATAAAACATCCCAGTGTTCCTGTGTGTAAAAACAAAAGACAGAAACCTCAGGATGTGAATGTCTGTAAATAGAGAAAACAATGCAGTGTGACTGAAGAAGTCGGAGAAGATCCCCATGAAGGAGAGATTTACCCCCAGTTTTTAGCCCCTGTGTCCAGGATGGACCCCAAAGCCAAGCTTATATGTAAAGAACAACAAAAGGCAACAAGAAGAAGACGGGGATTAGGTGCATGTCTCACCTACCAGGGAATGAATTTGAGATCAACTATTACACCCAGGGAACCACCCTGGCCCGGCGGAACCCCAGTGCACAGGGCAAACTTGGAACTCTGTGCCCAGGCAGTAAGACCACGCCCTGTGTCTGAGGCCACCTCACGACGCATGAGCGGGACCAGTGGGCCTAACCGGACTATGCTCAAGGAACTTCAAGCAGCGAGCAGGGCCCAGAATCCACCCCTGGGCCCTGACTGCCCATGCCTGGGCAGAATCCCAGTGCACAGGGCAAACTTGGAACTCTGCTCCCAGAGGAACCTTGGACTACAGCGGACTATCTGTGCTAGCTTGAAGGGAGATTAAGTGACTGCTTCACCGAAACAGAAGATCTCAGCTGGCTCCACTCAGTGTGGTGAGTATGCCCCTAAAATAGAGGTGTACAGTGGGTAACTAGGGTCAATAGTAAATCTCCCTCCAACTAACTGTAAGACCTTGGTGAGTCTGACAAGAGTGAGGGTGACCCCTTCCTACACACAGAAAACATCAGGCAGAGTGAGGAGTGTGTCAAGAAGGACTCCCCCAACTCAAAGAAAATCAAAAGGGCTTATGAGAAACACAGGCACACAGTAGGGCCTCAGCCGACACAAACACTATAGACAGGGAGATTTGATGACCTGGAATAACCTGAAGATAAAGTACTAGCAGGAACTAAAAGTTGACTTACATCAATACTACTAGGCTTGTCAGCCCAGGAAGAATATAGGACTCACCCAACAGGCCCTTCCTGCAGCAGAAAGTCAGGTGACTGGCCCACCTATTCATTGTGGGACCCAGCAACTGGACAAACCTCAACCTTACAGTAGGACACGAAGATACACACCACCAAGAGTTGACACTAGTGGGTCTGAAGGACCAAACACTAACCTGAAAGGGGAAAATGGCAAAACGAAAAAGCAAAATGCAATCTCAAACATCCAGTCCACCAGGTGCAAGTACAGGAGACATTGAAATAGAGGACTCCAAAGGTAACACACCAGAAATCTCTGAAAAGATAGCAAATGAAAAAAAAAAAAAAAAAACTCCGTGAGGCCATAGAGGAAATCAAATTAGAAGTACTCTTCCATGTGAAGATAGAAGTAACAACCTTAGTAAAGGAGTTGCTGAGCACAGCTAAAGAAGAAATAGAGAAAAAAGTACAGGAGCATGGGAAACTGATTGAAACCTTGAATGAACAATATAGAAAACAAGCAGAATTCATGAAGCAAACTGAAAGAGACATCCAAGAAACAAAAAATTCTATTCAAAGAATACAAAACCATTTAAATGAAGCTGGGGATAGGATTTCAGACCTTGAGGACAGGATCGCAATTAGTGATCATGAAAGGACAGAACTTTTAAAAATAACAAAGCAGCATGAAATGACAATCCAGAAGCTTCAAGATGATGCCAAGAGCAACAATATAAGATTAATAGGCATTAGTGAAGACGCTGGAGTCAATGAAAATGACAAATCTAAAATATTCACAGAAATAATAGGACAAAATTTCCCAAACATGGGGAAAAAAATCTGATATGCAGACAAGTGAGGCATATAGAACACCAAACAGTCACAACCAACATAAAGCTACACCCAGACACATAATAATTAAGATGTCAGACATACAACATAAAAATAGAATACTAAAAGCTGTTAGAGAAAAAGATACAAGTCACCTATCGAGGAAAGCCCATTAGAATCACAGTAGACTTTTCAGCACAAACCCTCAAGTCAAGACAAGCTTAGAGTGAGATATTTCAAGCCCTGAAAGAAAACAACTTTCAATCCAGACTGATGTACCCAGCAAAATTTTCATTCAAATTTAATGGAGAAACAAGATACTTCCATGACAAAGAACAACTGAAGAAATTCACATCCACCAAACCAACCCTAGAAAGAGTATTGAAAGACATACTAGACAGAGATAAAAATGACCACAACCCCCAGAACAACAGAAAGAAACCACCAGGTAGGACAAGCAATTAAATAAGGGGGAAAAGCAGAAAGCAAACAATTGGAACATAACATGGCAAAGTCAAACCCATACATATCAGTGATATCCATAAATGTAAATGGCCTCAATTCAACTATCAAAAGAAATAGGCTGACAGAATGGCTCAAAAAACATGATCCCACAACATGCTGTATACAAGAAACACATCTGACCCCAAAGGAAACTCATAGATTAAAAGTCAAAGGATGGAAAACAGTATTCCATGCAACAGGAACCCAGAAAAAAGTAGGCATAACTATTCTATTTGCAGACAATGTGAACTTCAAACCTAAAATGATTAAAAGAGACAAAGATGGTCACTACATACTCATAAGTGGAAAAATCTAAGAGGAAGAACTAACAATTATAAATATATATGCACCAAACACAGGCGCACCCAACTATATAAGACAGATACTAATGGACATGAAAAACCAAATACACAAGAACAGAATTATTACAGGGGACCTTAACAGCCCATTGTCACAAAGAGATAGATCAACTAGACAAAAAGTAAGCAAAGAAATAATAGAACTGAATCATACCTGCGAGCAATTGGACTTAGTCGATGTTTAGAGAGTGTTCCACCCAACCACATCAGAATACACATTCTCCTCAGCTGTGTATGGGACATTCTCCAAAATAGACCATATATTATCCCATAAAACATTCTAAAGTAAGTGCAAAAGTATTGAAATTATCCCATGCATAATATCTGACCATAGTGCACTAAAATTGGAAATTAATGGCAAAAGAAATTGCAAAACCTGCATAAATACATGGAAATTAAATAACAACCTTTTGAACAACTAGTGGACTACAGATGAAATTAAAGAAGAAATAAAGCAATATCTACAATTCAGTGAAAATGCAGAAACAACATACTGTAATCTGTGGGATGCAGTGAAAGTGGTCTTAAGCGGGAAATATATAGCAATAAATTATCATATCAAGAAAACAGAATGAGCACAAACAACCTAATGCTTCATCTCAAATTTCTAGAAAAAGAAGAGCAAGTTAAACCCAAAGCTCATAGAAGAGAGGAAATAGTAAAGATTAGAGCAGAAATCAATGCAATTGAAACTAAAAACAAACAAACAAACAAACAAACAATCATTGAATCAAAAAGCTGGTTTTTTTGAGAGAATAAACAAAATTGACAAACCTCTAGCTAACTTTATAGAGAAAAAGAAAGAAAAAACCCAAATTCACATAATAAGGACTGAAAAGGGGGAAATTACTATAGATCCCATGGAAATTCAAAAGATCATGAATACCTACTTTGAAAATCTCTACTCACATAGAGTGGAAAACACAGAGGAAATGGACAGATTTCTAGGAACATATGAACTACCAAAGCTCAACCAAGAAGATATAGCAATTTTGAATAATCAGGTATTGAAATTAAAAACGTAATTAAAAACTTACCAATAAAGAAAAGCCCAGGTCCTGATGGATTCACAAATGAATTCTACAAGAAATTTAGAGAAGATTTGATGCCAATACTCCTTAAACTCTTCAATGACATTGAAAAGAAAGCAGTCCTCCCTAAATCATTCCTGGAGGCAAGTATTGCTCTGATACCAAAACCAGAGAAAGACCCAACCAAAAAGGAGAACTATAGGCCAATCTCACTAATTAACATTGATGCAAAGATTCTCAATAAAATACTGGCAAATAGAATGCACCAAATCATCAAGATTATACATCATGACCAAGTGAGGTTCATTCCAGGAATGCAGGGATGGTTTAACATATGCAAATCAATAAGTGTGATACACCACATCAACAGAGTCAAAAACGAAAACCACATGGTCATCTCAATAGATGCAGAAAAAGCTTTCAATAAGGTCCAATACATGTTCATGATAAAAACCCTTCAGAAACTCGGACTACATGGTGTCTATCTCAACCTGATAAAGGCCATCTATGACAAACCAACAGCCAGTATTATACTAAATGGACAAAAACTGAAAGCTTTCACTTTAAAATCGAACAAGACAAGGATGTCCACTATCACCACTCCTTTTTAATATAGTTCTGGAAACACTAGCCAGAGCAATCAGACAAGAGAGAGAAATAAAAGAAATAAAGATAGGAAAGGAAGGAGTTAAATTACCACTATTTGCAGATCACATGATACTCTATATAGAAGATCCAAAAAACTCCATTAAAAGACTGCTAGAGGTAATAAACAAATTCAACAGTGTAGTTGGCTATAAAGTCAACACTCAACTATTACACCCAGAGTTAAAGGCAAAGGAAAATATATTTGAATTAAATGAAACGGTAGGAAATCTTAGCAGAGAAATAGAAAATATTCTAAAAAGGGTAAAGTCTACCACCAAAAAATAACTTATGAAATAAAAAGCACACTGGATGTACAATAGAATAAAGGCAATAACAGAGGAAATTGTCAAGATAAATCAATAAAAGTTGATTGATGTAAAAGATTTTTTAAAATGAGTAGAGCCTCAGATAATTGAAAACAATATCAGGACCTCTAAATGCACACTCTTGGAGTTCCAGAATAGAAAGAAATTTGGGCAGAAACTCGTACTTAACACTCAGTGGGCAATAACTTCCTAACTACAGTATTTGAATCAAGAATCTCAGCAAATTGTAAAAGAATGAATTCAAAGAAAACTGCGTGTAAACACATCAATAACATTTCTGAAAAATAAACACAGATTAAAAGAAAGTCTTGAAAGTAACTAGAGAAAAATGATGGACTGAATCAGGAGACAAAAAGTACACTAATAACACTCTTTCCATCAGCGTCGACAGCGGCCCGGAAACTGCGTCTTAGCATCTTCAAAGTGAGAAAAACGGGAAAGAACTTTCAATCTAGAAACCTATGGCTTTCAGCAATAACCTCCAAGAATAAAAGCAAAAGTCAGGGTTTTCAGACACAGACAAGTACGAGACAGCACAGATAGTATGAGAATGTACTATCAGTCACCTTCTCCCTAAGACGGGGTGAAGAGCTGAGGTGAAATAAGATGGGCGGGGCTTAGATTTTCCAGGGACAAATGATGATCATCTGAAATGACAGATGGCTAGGTAAGTATTAAATGACTATCTTTCCTTTCTTTTTCTTTAAAATGAATATATAGGATTATATAAAGTCTAAGTTATTATATTTGCCTTAAGGAGTCTGTGGTGTTAAAGATGTAGTAGGTAAATCAGCTGTGAAATAAAAGGCTGTGCTGAGGGAAAAAAGAACTGATAGATCTGCAGGAGCTGGCGATTTTCAAGGGGGAATTTGATTTTGAGGCAGGTTGTGAGGTGGTGAACAGACAGGCTCTAACTCAGCAACCTGAGAACACAACAGGTAACTAAAATCAAACACTAGGAATGCTTTTTAAAACAGAAGAGAAGGAAGGCTCAGAAGAGCAAAGACCAGATAATTTTAAAAAAGTAAATAAATACGAAGGAAGACCGACAGTGATAGATTGAACTACAGACATGTTGCTAATTATGTGTCAGGTCAGACACCTCACAGAAGCACTGAATGTCAAGGTGGAGTGTTTTTTGTTTTGTTTTGTTTTGTTTTGTTTTGTTTTGTTTTGTTTTCATACTGGGGATTGAACTCATGACCTTGCGCTTGCCAAGCAGGTGCTTCTCGTGTTATTGAGCTAAATCCCCAGCCCCAGGCTGAGTTTTACAAGCAGGACATGGGCCGGTGTCCTGCCTGCAGAGCCACGCTCTAGGTCTAATGATGTCGGAAAGTGGGCAGAAAACGGGTAAATAAAACCCAGCAGATGACTGATGAGCACAAGGAAAGCAGCACGGCTGTGTTAAGCAGGAAACTGGACTTTGTTCCCATGACTACGATTAAAGAGGGACACTTACCGTAATAAAGGGATCAGTGCTAGGAAGAGATAAAACCAATCTATAACAACAGACTGTTTAAATGCGTGAATTACGTAAATACGTGAGCTACTTACATTAATAAAATTACAAGCATAAATACACAACTCTACTACGAAAGTAGCAGACTAGTACCAGACCCTCAGCAATTCACACGTCAGAAAACGGCAGGTGCACACGACTCAAACAAGCAGGCAAAACATTTTACCTCCTTGACATTATCAGCATCACAAAAACTGGAAAACTAAGTGACAAACGGTCAGTCTTTATACTTAGCAGATCTTACCATTTTTCAGAGATTCATAGAAGAACGTGACACAAATGCAGTAAAGACAGAATATTTGAAGAGCGTTATCAGCCACCTGACCGAACATGACATTTATAGAACACTCCCCCTCACAATTGAAAAATACGTGTTTATTTCAAGTTGGTATAGTGCATCTGTGATTCTCCACGATCTATAGGGGCCATAGGACGCTGGTAATACACATTTTAAAATATTAACAGGACACAAGACACTTTCTCTGGTGACAATGGAATCAATTTAAACATCGCTGACTTTGCACACCTAGAAAATGGCCCAGTGCTTGAGATTCAACGACAATTCAAGGAGCACAAAGAAAAAGAAAACAAGAAATTTAGCAAACCTTTTGTTTTACTCTGTTTTGCTTTTGAGACAGGGTCTCACTAGAGAGTTCAGGCTGGCCTTGAGCTCACTTTGTAGCCCAGGCTGGTCTCGAACTTGCAATGATCCTCCTGCCTCAGCCTCCTAGTGCTGGGATTACAGGTGTGAGTTACCATGCCCAGTTTAGAAAAACCTTTTAAATGAACGATAATAAACACAACAGTTGCAAAGTGGGTTTTCGGCAAGGCCGGTGCTGGAAGAGAAAAGGGGCGCTCCATGCTCGGAAAGGCAGGCGAGGCCAGCGTGGAACAGGAAAGCCTCCTCCCCTCGGGGACCAGATGTAGGAGAAGCACTGAGGAAGAGGAGGACATGGATCGGTGCCATGGGCAGCAGCCGGACAGGCGTGGGGTGAGGAGGGACAAATCTCCCTGCGTGGGCAGCGGTTGGTGCTGGTAGCACTTTGGGGTGCCCAGCGTAGATGACGCCTCAATCCGGTTAGACAGGTCCCAAGCCTTGCAGAAGGCGACGCGAGGTTCTTCTAGTTACTTACTCCGCATCTCCCTGGTGTCGCTGGTCTTCGTTGCTCAGGTTCCCTCTGGCTCGCGTTGGTTCCAAACCTCACGCAGGAACCAGCTGCCCTGCTCGTCCGGACCGGCCTCCATCCCCAGGAGGGCTGCCGGGCTCCGTCCCCAGGAGGGCTGCCGGGCTCTGTCCGCAGGCGTCGCATGGTGTCCTTCGCTGCCGCGTCCCAGATCTGCGGTTTATTTATTTCCTTCTTTGGGGTGTCTGATGCAAAACCGTGGCAATGAGCACTTGCTTCTCATTATCTCTTTATGCTAGAGGCTTCAAGTTCTTCTCTTCTAGCTCTTCATAAAATAAACACTAGCTTGTTGGGAGCGGTGCCTTCCGCAGGGCGCTGCGGGCCGCTGTGGAGAGCCTGGCTCTGTATCCCAGCTGCTGCGCGTGGTGCTGCCACCCACACGGGTGACCAGCTAGCCGTCTGAGGTGCTGGTTGGTTCCTTGGGAGTCACAGCCAGCAGAGGGAGAGCCGGATCTCATGTAGACCTATGTTTAGGTTTTAGGGGAACTCCATACTGTTCTCCATGGTGTGCTGATTTACATTGCTCCCAGCAGTGACACACGCGGTTTCCTTTCCTCTCCGCTTCTTCACCAGCATTATTCTTTGAAACAGCCCCTCCATTCCAACCAGGGCGAAGGGATGCGCTCGCGGTGGGGTGGATTTGCGGTTGGCTGGTGAATGACTTCAAGCACTTCCTTGTCTATTTTCAGCCTCCTGCATTTCTTCTTTTAGGAAACACCTGTTCAGATTGTTTACCTGTTTTCAGTTGGATTATGTGGAGGTTTTTTGTCGTTTTTTTGAGTTCCTTACACATTCTGGATCTTAGTCTTTTACCAGTGCAGTAGTTAGAAAATAATTTTTTCTTTGCTGTATACTATGGATTAAAAAATGGTGGTCAACTTAACACCAGCTGAATTAAATCAGCATAGTGCTGAGCATAGATGTTCCCCCTGAGGAGAGTTGCCAGCATAAATACAGACTTGGAGAGGATGAATGGGGTGTTGTGGGGTCTCCTAAGTGTTGCTGTTTGAGCCGTTGGTTCTCCTGGAGGAGCTCGTCATGACTGGCTTCCCCAGTGTGAGCTTGACCATTGTCATCAGAGGATCTCGGGACCTTGTTGGTGACAGTGGCTGTGGTTCACTTTGGGGAGCTCTGGTCCTCACGTCAAGCATCGCTTCCTGGCTCCGGAGGGGAAGATGTGTGCTGTTTAATCTCCAGGAGAAGCTGGTCACTCTGGTTTTCTGGCATGTCCTTGACTGTTTTTATCGTCAGAGGAGCCCAGGACCTCTGTGTCACTGAGGATGGCCGTGGTGCTTTTCAGGACAACCCTGGTCCTTATTATGAGTGTGACTTCTTGGCTCCAGTGTAGAACCCTCAACCTACCAGCACAGCTCCTTCATCCCTCTGGCATAGACTTTCTAGCTTCCACCGCTGACCTTTGGGCCTTCCGAGCACTGATCCATAAAACAGACCGACGTGAGTCCTTCTCCTGGGCTCTAGACCTCCAGATGGACTCATGCGAGGCACTGTCATAGGCTCTGGGTCTTCATCTGAACTCATGCAGGACACTGCTGTGGGATCCAAGCCCCTGGCTGAATATTCTGGGTCTTTAGTGCTGTGGACAGATTTCCTGCACTTTCTTGTGTTTACCTCTGGATGGCCGTCATAAAACAATGCTATAAATTCTGTGACCCGATTGTAATTGTGCTTCTCACAATTCCTGACTACAACACTGCATGTTGTCTTTTTACTATGTACCTTGTGTCCTTTGCTGTGCAAAGCTTGGTGATCAGTACCATACCTTGGTCCATGTTTGTCTTCGTAGAAATCATTGTCTAGCCTGATGTCTTGAAGTGTTCATCCCCTTTTCTTCTAGTAGTCTCATGGCTTCGGGTCTTGCGTTTAGGTCTTTGATCCATCTTGAGTTTATTTTTCTACAGGGGAGAGAAGGCAGTAGAGTTGCAGTCTTCTCTCTTGGTTACTGGGATTGTTAAGCACAGCCTGTTGAAGAATCTGACCTGTCTGCCCTTCGTTTCTGGAATCACTGTTGAAACTCAGTAGGCTACAGGTGCAGAGGCTGTTTCCTTGATGGCCATTGAGTCCGCTCGGTCTCCTTTTTATGCCAGTCCCATATTACCTGGATTAGTGCAAATCTGTGCTCTACTTGGATGTCAGGTGCTGTGATGGCACCAGGTGTTATTTCTGCTTGAGATTGCTTTGCCCATTGCGGGGTTTTGTGTTCTGGTATGAAGGTAGGGCGTGAAGAATGTCATTGGTATTTCAAAGGAATTGCAATGAAAGTTTATGTCCTTTGGGAGTAATATTACATTTCAATAACATTAATTCTTCCAATTCACAAATGAGGGAGGTTTCTACTATTCTTGCATATTCTTCAATTTCTTTCATCAGTGTTTTGTAGGAGTCTTTCACTTCCTTGGTTAAATGTATTCCTAGCTATTTAAATTTTTTTGTAGCTATTGCTAATGGGATTGCTTTCATGATTTTTTCTCAGTAAGCTTTGGATTAAAAAAGGCTACTCATTTCTGCATGTTGATTGTGCATCCTGCAATTTTACTGAATGGCAGTTTATCAGTTCTAATCGTCCTTTGAAAGAGTTTTTGGTCCTTTCAGTATGGAATTGTGTCACCTGCAAACTAGGATAGCTTGGTTTCTCTGCCTTTCTTCCTGTGGCCCGATTGTTCTGGCTAACAATTCCAGGGACAGCAGTGACGGTAAACAGCCCTATCTTGGTCCAGATCTAAGCGGAAATTTTGGCTTTTCTCTGTTCCATAAGATGACAGTCGTGGATTTGTTGCACATGGCATTTATTATATTGAGGTACGACCCTTCGATAGCCAATTTGTTCAGCGTTTCTGTCTTGAAGGGGTGCTGATTTGTATATCTGCTCCATCTGCATCTGTTGAGGTGATCATTTGATTGTCACTCTTCATTCTGTTGATGTGATGGATTATATTTATTGATCTTCATAGATTAAATTATCCTTAAACCCCTAAAATAAATCTGCCCCATCATGGTGAATGATCTTTTCAGTGTGCCATTGGATTTGATTTGCTGGGATTGTGTTGAAAATTTTTGCATCTATGCAGCAGGGTAATGCTGGGCTCACTGAATGAATTTGGCAGTTACCTCCGTATCAGTATTTTAATAACTGGAGAAGAACTTGGTGTTAACTCTTCCCTGAAATTTAGTAACATTTCGTGGTAAAGCTACCTGGTTCTAGGATATTCTTTCTTTATTCTTTCTTTTTTTTCTTTCTTTTTTGAGGGGATGCTGGGAACTAAACTCAGGACCTTGTACTTGCCAGGCAGGTGCTGTGCCACTGAGCTATATCCCTGGCCCTGGTTCTAGGATTTTCTTGGTTGAGATACTTTTTATAGTTGATTCATTTTTTTATGTATTATTGGTCTATTCAGGTTGTGCAAATCTTCATGACTTCATTCTGGTAGGTTACACGTGCACAGAAATTTATCCATCTCTTCTAAGATTTCCAATTTATTGGCACATAGCTGTCCCTAAGGATCTTTTGTATGCCTGCTACCAAGGGTAATGTTTCTTTTTCACCTCTGATTTTATGTGTTGAAGTCTTCTCTTTTTGTCGTCCTGGTTAGTCTAGCTAAATGTTGTTTGTTTTCTCGCCTGTTTTGCAGTACTGGGGACTGAAACCAGGGGCTTTGTACTGAACTACATACCCAGTCCATTTTGTTTGTTTGTTTGTTTGTTTGTTTTTCAGTTTGAGGAAGGGTCTTGCTAAGTTGCTTGGGCTGGGCTTGAACTTCCAATCCTGCCTCAGCCTCGCAGAGTGCTGGGATTACAGGTGTGTGCCACTGATCCTGATTAAAAAATTTTTAAAAGTTTTTTTGTTAATCTTTTTTCTAACAACCCTCTTCATTTTATTAACTCATGTTTGTTTATTGTACCTCTATTTGATTTCTACTCTGATCTTTGTCATTTCTTCCTTCTAGCAATTTGGATTTGTCTTCTCCTCACTTTTCTAAACCCTTGGAGATGAACAGGTTACTTGAAATCTGAGGTGTTTGGGGTTTTTTTTGATGTAGGTGCTTACTGCTACCAAGTTTCCCCTTAACAGTGCCTTTGCTGTGCCTCCTAAGTCTTGGCTTGTTGTGTTCTCATTTGCATGATTTTTGAAAAGTTACCAAGCTATTGTGAAGAGGAGTGTCTTCCTGACTTCTCTCTCAGTGTGTTCACTATTAGTGTACAGGAGTGCTACTGATTTTTAATTCCATATCCTGCCACTTTGTTGAATTTGTTCACCAGCTCTAAAAACCTTCTGATGGTGATTTTTGGGTTTTCCACGTATAGGATTATGTCATCTACCAACAGGATAGACTGACTTCCTTTCTTTTTCAGTCCCTTTTATTCCTCTCTTGCTGATTGCTCTGGTTAGAATCTCAAGTCTCTCACGCAGCAGAAGTGGGGACAGCCCACACCCTCGCCAGGTCCTGATTTTAGAGGGAAGGCTCTCAGCTTTTCCCTATTTAGTGCAATGTTGGCAGTGGTTTTTTCACCAACAGATTTCACCACATTTCCTTTCTGATTTCAGCACAATCAGGAAAGATGAAAGCTATGTTTTGATTTTTTCAGTTTTGTGGTTCATTACATGGAAAATTCCCATGTGCTGATGAGAGGAATGTGAATTCTGCAGTGTTTGAACAAAATGTTCTGTTCAGAAGGGCCTCTGAGGTCCAGCCGGTCTGACATATAGTTTAACTGATTTTTTTGTGGATTTCTTGTCTAGACAATCTGTCCATTGATGCAAATGGAGTGTTGAAGTCTCCCACTGTTACTATCCTTGGAACCTCTCCTCTCTCTAGAGCTATCAGTACTTGCTTTATAAAAGTGGGTGCTTCAGCATTGGGTACATTTACAATTGTTCTGCCTTCTTGTGGAATTGATTTTTTTGACCATTATGTGGTGACATTTTTTGTGTCTCTTTGAAATTTTTGCCTTGGAGCTTATTTCCTTAGGCATAGCTCCGCCTGCTCATCACTAGTTTCCATTTGTGTAGAATGTCTTATACCATCCTTTCCTTTCTCTGCATAGGTTTCAACGCATTGTGCAATTACTCAAATCAAAGTATTTTAGCTCATTTAATTGGGTATATAGAATTTAAATTTTTTATTAACCCATAATTGTTTAGTAAGTATTTATAAATTTAAGGCTTTCCCAGATATCATTGTCTTTTGATTTCATGTTTAATTTTCTTCAGTTCTCCTACAGAGACTATATACTATGTGAATTTCATTGCTGCACTTTTTGAGATTTGTTTTGTTGTCCATCATGTTGCCTACTTTAATTCATCTTCAATATGATTTGAACAGGTTTCATGCAGAGTTAACACCCTAAACCCATTAAGATGACTAAAATTAATAAAGTCTGGTCAGACAGACTTGTCATAACCACTTTGGAAGAAAGTTTGGCCACTAAAAACTGGATGTGTGTATGTGCACCTCTACCACATAATCCTGGCTCTCGTCCTGATATTTTCTACCGTAGCTTGTAGCAAGCTGCAGACGTGAACTCATACTACAGTGGACATTGTCCACATCTTGTACTTCCTGGCCTCTGACTCTTCTTTCCAGAGATCCCTCCCAGAGGAATAAGGAACCCTCTGTTTTCAAGGACAAAACTGTCCAGCCCTCCTTCCCTCACTGTCAGTTTTGCTTCCTGTGTTTTGGAGCTCGATTATTGGGCACATATGCATGTATTACTTTTATGTTCTTGACCCATTATCATGATTAAATGCTCCTTCTCCCTGTAATAACATTCCCTATGTGAAAGTCTATTTTGCCTAATATTAACAGATGCCCTAGGTTTCTTATTATCATATTCACAGTAGCTTGTTTACCCTTTATCATTGTAAAGCATATGTTATGTTCTTGCTTTTTAAACCTATCTTTCAATTCTGATGTTTTTATTGAAGTGTCTGTTATCTTCTAAAGTGTAACATGAGGTGCTGGGATGTATGTGTTGTATTGTTACTTATTTTCTTTTGTGTCAGTTTTCATACTCAGGTCTTTCTTTCTGCCTTGTTTTGTGGTCATCCAATATTTTTAGATAATTTTTGGCATTATTTTCTAAAGCTATGGATTGTAGTGTATGATCTCAATCAATTTAAAGTTAAAGTTAAATTAAGTCTAATAAAAGACAAGAAACTTGCAGGGGAATATTTTTTTCTTGAGTCACCTATCATTTGAGTTGCTTGCTTTTGCTCCAAACAGTGGTGTGTTCTAAAGAAATTATGAGACTATGCATGGACATATATTTATATTATTATGTATGTTTATATATTTGTAGTTATGTCATCCTTCAGCATTTCTTGCAGTTCAGTCCTACTGGCCACAAATGTTGTCAGCTTCATTTTACTGGGAATGTCTTTGTCTCTTCCTCATTCAGAAGCATAGCTTTCCTGGTTACAGCATTTTGGGCTGACATGTTCTACTCACAGCACTTTCTGTGTGTCCCCTGAAGTTTCTAAGAAGTCCTGCATCTTGCTGTCTTTCCCCTTGGTGACATGAGTCATTTTTTCTTTGCTGTTTTCAAGAGCTGGTCTTTATCTTTGTCTTTTGGAGGTCTAAATTCCTTGGTGTTGATCTGAATGGGTCTTCTGTTACGTTTGCATCATGTGGGAGGTCTTTGTCCTGTATTTCTTCAGATTTTTTTTTTCTAGATTGTATCTTCCCTTCACTCTTTCTGAGCATCTAATTACCCCGCGTTGGACTTCCTGATATTGTCCCAAAGGTTTCTGAACCTTGTGAATTTTTCTTCAATCACTTTTCCATCAGTCTCTCAGACTGAACCATTTTGTTGGTATATATTTAGTCTACTAACTCTGCTCTCTTCAATCTATGGTTGAACTCACATGGTAATTTTTTCAATTTATTTTATGATACTGTATTTTTTCAGCTCTAAAACTGCTATTCTTTTTTATAGTTTTTATTTCTCTGTTGAAATTCTCCACCTATTTGCTGATGAACACTACATTTTCCTTGAATAATTTGGACAAGCTTATAAATAGTAGTGCTGACTCTCACAGCTTTGAACCCTGTGCTGAGCCCAGCAGGAAGCTGACTCGGTTGGTTTCTGTGCCTGATGTCTGCAGTCCACTTGCCTGGTGTTTGCCTCTGTGACACCCTGCGGGGAGGTGTGTCACTGTACATGTAGGTTGCAGAAGCTCTGAACCGTCTTTTACACTTCCCGGGGCCCTGGGTTGTTTGCAAGAGGCTGCTAATTCACCTGCTCTCCAGGTCTCCCCGGGAGCAGCAGGTGAGGGCTCTGCTGAGGGCGCTGCTGCTGCTGCTGCTGCTGCTGTTTTGGCCCCTGAGCTAGTCCTGCAGCGGTGCTGACCGGTGCTGACCGTAGGGCAGTGCTTTTACTCAGATATGGGACTCTCAGGGTGTCTCCTTCTGAGACAGCCCCTGCGTTTCCCAATGGTTTCTCCTCCTCTGAGGCCTCAGCTTCCCCTTGCTTTGTGGACCACACAGGCTGCAGAGCGAGCTTGGCCAGAGGCCAGGATTCCTGCAAGCACCACGGGCCTCTCAGGTCCAGCACCTGCCTCCCTCCTCCCACGCCCCATGCTTGCCCATGTGTTGTTCAGTGGTCAGCCTGGGACCTGGGTAAAGTTGAACTCCGAGCTCCCTCTCCAGCCCATCTGCGAGCCTCGCTTATGAAAGTCCCCTTACCTTTCTGGCTTTTTCGGGGCTCTGCAGGCTGCACCAGAGCTGGGAGGACCAAGTCCCCCTGTCACCGCAGGTGGGGTGTAAGGAGCAGGCTCAGCACAGAGGCCCAGAACGCAGCTCTCCGCAGCTGCAGCGGGGAGGTGCGTGTTCCTCGGTATCTTCCACCTCTGTTCACTTTCCAGTGCCTTCAAACGCGGCTCTGAATGGCCGCGTTCCGATGGAGCAGTTGTCGCCCAGTGATTCCTTCCCGGCCCCCAACATTCACTCCGCCTGGGGTTTTGTTTTCTGTACCAGCCTTGAGTATTTCCCATGGTGAGTGTTTTCATTTTTATTTTTCTGCAAGCATCTTTACCCTCATTTAAAAAGCATCTCTTTGCTAGACATAGAATTTTTAATGGGAAAGGAGCAGCTTTTCTTCTGCAGAACTTTCAAGACACGCAGCTGCCATCTGGCCTCCACGGCACCCCAGCCCCTGCCCACGGCCGCGTGTCCAGCCTCCGCCCCGTCTGCAGTGTGGGCTGGGCTGCGTGCCTGGTCGTCAGCAGGCTGGCTGGCTGGGAACGGGTGGCTGGGGGGCGGGGTAGGTGTTTTTTCCTTGCCCCCCACAGCACTCCCCGGGCTGGTACACAGGGCGTGGGCGAGCGCGCATCAGTGGCAGGGAGCCCCCCGACCTAGGGCCGGCCCGCATCAGGCTTGTGCCGTTGGCTCAACGCGAAGAGGTCTGGCAGCCGGGTTCAGAGGCAGCGTCCCCAGTCTGCGTTTGACACCGACAGTCTCCAGCCCCATGTGTCCTTTGGTGAGGGCGTCAGCAGATGGGGACCTCCTCCTAGGGTGGGTCAGTGCCATTCACTTGTGCCAGGGCCCTGCTGGCCTGCCTCATGGCCAGTGCTCTGCTGCCCCATCATATGTGCACCACAACCTTCTAGAACCCACAGGCAGAGCCGAGGCAGGTTAACCCACGCAGTGCACAGGGAGGAGCCCTCCCCCTGCAGCCAAGCCCTGCAGGGCCAACCCACCCCTCCTGGGGCCATGGTCACTGCACTCCCACCCTGCTCCTGAGGAGCTGGACTTTGTGTCCTCAGTGATTTATTCTGTGTCACTGCTGCACGCCAGGAGTGTACACAGGGACCTTAACGCTCTGCTGAAGCCACCCACCCCACACACCCAGACCCACCCATTCCTCCTGTCGCTTCAGCTCCCTTGCCACCCATCCAGGCTGCAGGGACAGCAGGGGACATGTCAGGTTCCTGGAAGAGTCCTGCCCATGCCCCTCTGCCTGACCCAGCACTGCCTCGTCCCCCTAACCCTGTCCAGTGGGCCCACCTGAGCCCCGAGGGCCTTATCACCAAGGACAGGAACAGTGTCCTGAGCGCAGCACACAGCCACTTCCTGAGGACAAGAGCTTGGACCAGACAGTGCAAGGCAAAGTTCCCATGCAGGTTGGGACTGACACATGCAGCAATGCACACACCTGTGCACACACCTTAGGCATAAGACATAGGCTTGCGATGCACACTGAGACACACTCAGGGACACACACAGAGACCTGGAGACACAGGCAGACACACACTTCACAGACAAACACTGACGAGTGCACACACGTGGAAACACATGCATGCGCACACACGCACACGTACACCTTTGAGGCCAGCGTGGAAAGTGAGGGTGCCCTAACATGACTGCCGAGGGAAGTGCTGCTAGCAGTAGGCCCCACTTGGTGGCCCCGCAGGACTCCGGGGCCCCTTGACCTGCGCTTTCCCACTGTCCTGGGGCCTGACACCCACGCGAGTCTCCCGGAAGACCTGTGCGTATTGTGCTGGGCAGACACAGCCCCACTGGCTGACCATGATGGTCCCACTCCTCACAGTGGGGCTGCCCCAAGTCCACCCCACACTCACATCGGAAAGCGGCTGTCGCTGAGGGCCCGGCGGAGAGGCTACAAAGAAGAGTGAGGCTCTGTGCCAGGGCCCGGGCCCTGCACAGTCCCTGCGACACTGGCCAGGCCCTGCTGGGTCGCTGTGGCTTCCTCAGGAGCAGGACTGGTGTCACCTCCCAACAGGGCTCTTCCTCGCTAAACAGGGCCACTCCTTCAGGACTCCAGGACGCTCCAGACACAGGTCAGAGGCTCACAGGGGACACTGTCGTCTTGGCCACGCTCTGGTCAGGCCTGGGGAGTGACCAAGGGCTGAGTGCCCCACTCTTGGGTGGGAAGAGCCCCCCATTCACACTCCTCGCCGCACCCTGCGTCCCTCCCCTCATTGATGGCTGAAGTTATGCCTCAGAATCCTGTTTCCCTGGCCTGCACACCTGTCACCAGAGTCCCACAGAAAGCTCTCCTTGTGGACCCCTAGGTCAGGATGACTCTCCATCCACACTCACCTCTCAGAAGAGGACAGTGCTCCCTCCGGGCACCGTCCCCAAGACGGCTGGACCGTGAACCATGAGTGCGCCCGTCTGCTGGCCCGGGAGGAAGCCGCTTGGGGGAGAAGGGCAGTGCCGGCAGGTCCACCTGGCCACCTGGCTGCTGGGGACACAAATGCTCTGCTGCAGCGCCAGGAAGAGGTGGGTGAGCAGGACTCGTAACAGTGGACAGATGCTGTTAGTTCAAAGCACTTCCCTGTGCGAGAAGGAAGAAATTCGGTACGTTAGGATGCGGGATCGCTTAAAGGAGTTGACCCTGCACAGAGACCAGCCACAGAGGGGCCGGCGGGGACTCCAGGGCCACTGAGCTGAGATGGGCACCTGAGACCTGCAAGAGGACAGAGTCGCACTGTGACAGGCGTCCCTCGGACTTGAGCAGACCGCTCTAGCCTGGGGCCAAGACGCAGAAGAGCAGCTCTGTAGGAAGCAGCCTGCGTGTGCTGCCCCAGGGGCCTAGAGCCAGGGACAGCTCTGGGCGGCAGTGTCCCACAGGGCAGCACAGCCTGTGTGCTGCTCCAGCCTGTGGCCCAGGCACACCTGGGGTGTGTCTCCTCTTCCACGGGCAGGGGCGTCTGCAGCTGGAAGGAGCCGGAAGGAGCTATTAGCTGCATGGCGTGTGCGGGGTGGGGGGGGGTGTCGGGTAAGAAGGAGAGGGCGTATGCTGTGTGTGAGGGCTGATGGGGCAGCAGGATTGGGTGTGTGGCTGTCCTGGCCACCTGAGTCCCGGTCCTTGCTGAGCAGGCTCCCCTCCTGGCCCGCTCCTGTACCCCCTGAACCCTGAGAAGGTTTCTCCTCTCTCCATTCCGTGGCTCTGCTCTGCAAGACTGAGGGAGGGCAGTGGCCAGGGCCCTGAGGCTGGGCCTGAAGAGCTGGACCTTTGTCCAGCCCAGCTTCAGCCCAGTGACCCAGTGGGTCCTCCCTAGCCACACAGCCCTGAGGGAGCCATGACCCGCCTCCTCTTCCTGGGCCAGGCACTCAGGACTCTGCACACCCGCAGGGCAGAGCCGAGAGACTCAGCTGTCCCCACGCCCGGCTTCCCACAGGGACAGTGCCAACAACAGGGCAGCCACGCATCGCCCCACAGAGGGCCTGGGACAGGGAGAGCAGGGGCGGGCAGCAGGGGGCTCACAATGTCCCCTGGTGACAGTGCTGCCACCTGTGCTTATCATCTCCGCCACCCTGTGACGGAAGCCTTGGGTGTGACCAGGGGCCACACCCACACGGGGGCATCTTGAGACAAGGTTCCCTGAGAAAGGCCCTGGGCACTCCAAGGTGATGGTGAAAGTGCGTGTGTGTGTGTGATACTCAACCCTCACACACGGTCACACACACACTGATACACATGTAGGTGTGCAGTCACACGTGATCACATTCTCACCCACCTACATTCACGCACAGTTACACTCACAGGTGTGCACGGACATCCACACTCACAGACGCATTTCTACCTCACACAGACATCTGTGAACGCAGGAGTACGTGTGTCCTGTGGACCACACTGTCCTCTGCAGCTGCTCTCTGACACAGGTGTCCCGCACCCCCGCCCGCCTCACTTGCCCTCACTGCCACAGGTGTCCTCTGCACACCGAGCTCATCTCCGGCCACAGAGGAGGCCTCCAGGTGTAACAAGGTCCACAGGCCCCATGTGGGCACTCCTGCCCTGGCTGTTCAAGCAGGCAGGCACCCCCCCAGCAGGTATGGTCACCCCCCGACCTGGACCGGGTGTGTCCCTCAAGAGGTGTGGTCACCTCACCTGGCAGGCTGCTGACGCTCCTGTGGTCCCACTCGAGACGTGGCAGCTGAGGCTCAGTGTTGCCAGCTGTGTCAGGTCACAGCTCGACAGGTGACACCCAGACGCCCCTAAAGCCAGGACGCAAGGTGGCAGGGTGGGGCCGCAGGTCCGCGGTGTGCCCCACCTTCATGTGCTGCACGGCCTGTCTCCAGAGAGGCCTCCTGACTCCGCTCCGTCGTTCCATGGCAGGGACCGAGGCTCACGGAGGAAGCGGGGCTCGGTGTAGCCCGCCCACGGGAACAGTGGCGTGGCGTCCAGCAGGGCCTGAGCAACTCTGCACCACTCTGGTCCACACCACGGCCCCCGGTGGAGTGGATGACACTGGAGTCCTTTTCACTGGACAACAGAGCTGACCACCCGAGGGGCAAGGCCTTCAGCTGCGGTGTGGCCCTGGCACCTGAAGGACGGAAGGGCTCACCTGGCCCCTGCAGAGTCCCAGAAACGGGGTGCCATGGCGACTGTCCAACCCTGAGCAAGGACACTGAGGACCGCAAGCTGGAGCCCTGAGCAACAAGATGAGGACGGTGCAGCCCTCCCCTCCCTGTTAACACCTGGGGAAGAACAGGCTTGCAGCTGGTGCTGGACCCCAGGATCCTGCAGGAAGCCACCTGCGGACCTGTCCAGGAGCAGCGCCCAGGTCCCCTCTGTGGCCAGCCCTGCTCGTCACACAGCAGAACCTAGGCCACCCTGACCGACGGGGACCTGACTTCTCCCACACCCCAGCAGCCGGGCCCACCGGCTGGTGGAACCTCCATGATGCGGTCAGAGGAAGGAGGCAGACCCTGCCACCCCACCCTGCCTGACCTGGCCCTGACTGTGGAGTCCTGGGCAACCCGCCAAGGCAGAGCTTCTACAGAGAGGCCCCAGGTGGACAGACAGGCCAAGCCTGGGCTCTTGGGCCAGCAACAGCAAGCTTGGGCTGCCCCCTCTGCAGGTCTTGTCCACCTGATCCCATTGCCCAAACACCAGTGATGTCTGAAATCAACCACAGGTCACCGGCTGTCCAGGTCAGTACTTCTAAAGGGTGTCTGGATGGTGACCCCTCGAGGGGGCCATAGGTGGGGACACGGGCAGCACAATGCTCTGGACCTCAAGGTCCTTCAGACTCAGTCTCCCCTGGGAGCCCCAGGGCCTTGAGAGGGGTTCCAGTCCTCCATTTCCTGGGCTGCATGAGGTCAGTCTGCAGCCCCAGGGGACAGCTGGGGACAGCCGGCATCTGCCCTCCCTTGGGCTGCCTGGCCACAGGAGAGAAATGAAGAAGTGACACCTTCTGCCCAGCCAAAGCACTTAGCTTATGGCCTCTGCGCGGGGTGTGGGGTTCACACCAGGGATGTGGGCACCCGACCCTGTCCACTCGCTGGGCAGGCTTCAGAGGTCTCCCGCAGCTCCGTCCTTGCACTGCAGTGGGGTCTGTGCTGCCAGGCAG
Organism: Dolichotis patagonum; assembly: GCA_004027295.1. Lineage (NCBI taxonomy): Eukaryota > Metazoa > Chordata > Mammalia > Rodentia > Caviidae > Dolichotis > Dolichotis patagonum. Next base: position 14,119 of record PVJX010002608.1, on the reverse strand, counting down.
TTCTGAACCTGTGAACCTGGGCGTCTGTGTCACCTGCTCTCCCCGTCGGCCACTCGGGCTGCGGCCCTCTCCCAGGAAGCCACGGCCAGGGAACAAAAGCCATGCTTATCAAAGGATTTTTTCTTTATTTTCATAATTTAGCTGAATCAACACAAAATTGAATACTGTAAAACAAGGGAAAAAATATGCTGTCACATCTTAAATCTCCCGGTCTGTGCCCCCAGCGGTGTCTACACTTGCTTTCCGAAGAATAGCGGGGAGGCGGTGGAGACCCTGGCAGGTGGGCATGTGGGGACCTTGTGTCCTCTCCCCAGAGCAGGAGCAAGGCCGGCCGGCGGAGTGGCACACAGCGGGCAGCGTGCTTTGGTCACCTCCTCTGCGGTGACACCCACTTGCCGCCTCCGCTTCTCCAGCACAGATCCCTTCGCCGTGCGTCACTGCCGGTGAGCAGGGCCGCAGCACTGGCCAGGACTTCGCGGAGTGGGTCTGCTCTCCTGGCTTTAGCCTGCGGGTGCTGGGGCAGCATCTACACACTGTAGCATGTTTCCTTTTACTTTTTTATTAGCATAGGTCTAGCGTAATACTCGTGTTAATTGGACTCGTAGGTAGTATACTTCAGTGGAAGTCAGGAGAATAAAGAAAGGGATCCGGGGACCGTCAGCGGGGTGGGGGGCCACCCCTGCCCTTCCCCTCGGCCAGTCCCGCAGTCAGTGCCCACCTTGCAGGGCACGTGGAGGGATGGTGTCTGGGCCCCGTGCCTCCGCCCACCCTGCTTCTGTGCATCCCAGTGTGGACGCAGAGGACTCTGGGCTGGGGGCCTGGCCCTGCAGGAGGAGAAACCAGCTGCAGTGGGCCTCGGGACCTGAGTGGCAAAGGAGTGAGGGGCGGGGAAGGGGCCTCCTGGAAGAGGTGTGACCAAATGCTGAATGCACACCGCCTCCCGACACACGGCACAGGGGGCCATGCCGCCACCCCAACCGAGTAGAGGAACCCACTCTCCTGGGTACTGGCCGGGAGCCCACAGGACGTGGACCATGGTCCTTGGCTGCCTCGGCCACCTCTCCTGCAGCCCTGCCCTGCCCGCCGGAGCCCTGGGTGCCATGCAGGCCACCACAGCGTCTCTGGGGACACCAGGGCCCGGCCCCCAAGCTGGGGACAGCCAGGGCTGCCACATTAATGGTTAAATAGGATTTTTCTACAAATATACAACATATAAAAACTGTTAAATATATAACTTTAGGCTTTGCAAAATACATTTAATGATCTCTTTCAAACAAGTGTTACTTCAGTTTCCTTTAATTTGCTTTCTGGAGCTAAATGGCGTATCGGATGAGACAGCAGTCACGGGAGACCCAACATGCTCTTGGCGAATACTGGATTATCCAACTATCAAAAATGGAGCTGTAGAAGAGGCATGTTTAACTGGTTAAAACAGAAAGTGATTTTAGTACGATCAAGTCGGTAAGCACGGAGGAGGAGGAGGAGGCGGCGGAGGAGGAGTGGGCCCCCATCCCCAGGGGTCCACGCTGTTCACATCGCGGCTGTTGCCAGCTGTGCCCAGGCTGGGTCCCGCAGGGTCGCTGCAGCGCTGTCCTCCTGGCCTCGCCATCCTCCTGGGGCAACGCCGTGTTCGTGGGGTGGGGGCCGCGGCCGCAGCACCCTCTCCTCTCCAGGCTGCCCCAGAGCCGCCACACGTCTCTGCCCCGCGCCCTGCCCGCCCCGCGCCCGCCCAGGACTCTGACAGTAAGGGCGCGTCCACGTTAAAATAGATTTTGCTCTTTGGTCTATTGAGTATACTGAAAGTATAAGAAAATAAAAGCAATTCAGACAGTCTGGGGCCCACGGCGGGCGGCTCCGGTGCCAGACAGTCCCGGCCCGCGTCGCAGCTCAGCTGGCTGCACCGTCGCTTCCTCTGGGTCCGGTCCTCGTCCTCCTGCTGCAAAGTCAGCAGGACCGCTGCAGGGTGGGCGCGGCCAGGTGCCACAGGCCGCGTACTGCTGATGCCCAGCGCTGCCCTCACCTGCGTGTCCAAGTGCTGACCTCCTGGGTACAGCTGGCTCGACCAGGGTGCCGAGTGAGAGCCAGGAACGAGGCTGTCGGGCACAGGCTGCAGGCGCTGGCGGGCAGGTGGCGGAGAACGGGTGACATCCCCGAAGGAGGGGGCCTTGGCCGAGGCGCAGGCTCTCCGGGGAGCCGAGACCACTGGCCCGCAGGGGCTGCGTGTGTCAGGAGACCTGGGGAGCAAGGAGAAGAGCGTCATCCTCAGAGGACACCGCGGGCCCATGGGCTGGCCCCAGGGACAAACGCTGCTGGGAGGCCGGCCCTCGGAGGGGACAGTGCCCCTGCAAGGGTGCCGAAGGAGGCCCCGTTGGCGCCTGCCCTGGGTGGAGTGGGGTGGCGTCCCGGCAGCCTGCCTTCTCGAGGTGCCTGCACGGGCCATCACAGCAGCTGCAGCTTGGTGCTTGCGGAGTTGCAGTGAGGTCTGCCCGGGAGCCGGCACCTCCGCTGGGCGGCAGCCAGTCCGCAGCAGCTGAGTTCCAGACCCCAGGGGCACAGCAAGGGCCAGCCAGCCAGGTCGTGTGGCCGTGGCAGGTCCTTGCGTGGGCGCTGTCACTGTGGACCCGAAGGAGGCTGGGGTCGCCCTGGCTAGAGGCCACACCTGAAGGTGCAGAGTCGAGTTAGACTGTCTCTGCAGGTCCTTGTGCCCAACCAGCCACGGACGGAAAGGGCCCTGATGACAGTGCCTCTGTGCACCGAACACGCGAGGTCTTTTCCTCGCTGGGCACTGTGCCCTCAGCAACGCAGGATGGCCAGCACCTGCAGGGCAAGCTCACTGTCACCCTGGGGAGGGCTCCCAGCGGGCGGAGGAAGCGTGCGGGTGGGTCCCGCACCACCTGCATGAGGGATGTTGAGTACCCTGGGATCTGGCATCGGGGTCCTGCAACGGAGCCCTGTGGACACTGGGGCGCTGTGCACACCACAGAACACACACGGGGTGCCCACTCGCTGTCCAGAACAAGGAGTCACGACTCCTATTGTCTTCATCTAGGGCCACCAGAAGCCCCTGGGCAAAGGGCTGTAGGTGCCGGGCAGACCCCCAGGGGGAGCCCTGGACCCCACCTAGGAACTGGCCCATCCCTGGTCCCCGGAGTGGCCGCCACAGGCTAGGCAGGCTGCAGCTAATGGGCAGGGAGACCCCGTGGTCCCTGCGACCCAAATCTCAGCCGGGCCGCAGGAGCAGGGCCGGGTCTTTGTGGAAGGTGGGCTGTTAGGGACATGGCTGGGTTGGGAGGGGCGCTGTCTGAGGTGCCCAGAAAGCAGCTGAGGCCGTATTGGTGGGGAAAATATGTTGGTTTACTTATCAGGAACTTGCTCTTCCTTAACACTGTCCTGGGGCTTCCCCCCGCCCCCGTCTGGAGTCACTTTCTGAATGTGCATGGTGAGTGGGTCCCAGGGCCGTGTGTTGCAGGCACCCCTCCACGCGCCAGCTCCCCAGCTCAAAGGCTGCCCCCAGGCCCCACCCAGTTCAGTTCCAAGTGCTCCCAAGCACCCCTGTCACCCCTTAGGCCCAAGTGCCCTGGGGCTGCTGCAGAAGAGGGGCACACGCAGGGCGCTGCCGCAGTGCGGTTCTGTGGGCAGAGGTCTGGCCTCAGGAGGCAGGGTCATGCAGGCCTCTCTGAGCTCCGGTGGCCGTGGTCACCCGGCAGCTCCGTGGCCTGAAGCTGCGTCCTCAGATGGCCTTCTTCCTGGGTCTCAGTCCCTCCAGCTCCTTGGCTCTGTCTCTCCTTGGGAGCCTTCATGGGATTACATTTGCAGAGACCTCATGTCCACGCAAGGCCTCCACAGGCCTGGTGGCTTGCCTTTGGGGGCCGCTGCCCAGCACAGCCTGGGTCCTGTCTGCCTTTCCTTCCTCGCTCCCAGAGCGGCTCAGCTGTCCCATCGCCCCTGTTCCTCACTACGGCTGCTGACGCCGACCTCCAGACCTCACTCTCTGCCTCCTCCTCGCTGGCGCAGCCTGGGGAGCTGCACTGCCGCTGTCCCTGTCCAGCCCACCCGGCCACGCTGGGCACCGGCACACTCGCTCCCGTGGCCCACGGGCTTCAGGAGTTACCGATTGGCCTTTGATCTGCACAATCGTAGAACTGGCCCTTTAAGAACCACAGAAATATGGAAGCATACACAAAAAACCCAAGTGTCCACACCTCTCCACACCCGCAGTGCAGCCCACCACGCACTCACCCTCCCCATTAACGTGACTTTGCGAGTCGAGACGGCCAGCAGCCGGTCCCCGGGACCAGAGGACGGGATGGACCTGGGTGGCTGGCAGACTGCAGCCTGGGCAGTGGCCTCAGCGCTGAGCACTTTGGTCAGTAGCACCTCCCCCGAGCAGCCTGCCCAGATTCAGCGCCCGCCAGCTGCACAGCAGTGTTCTGCTGTTGTTCCCTCTTAGCGCGTGCGTGTGTTGAGAGAAAGGTAGAATAATTTTCCAGCCACAGGTACATGGTTCCCAGTCTGTGTTGGTGCACCCGAGGGAGCCGTGCCTGTCTCCCTCAGGTGGCCCAGAGGATGTCCGGTCACCCCGCTTGCACCCGCTTGTGCCTGAGTGTTGCCTGAGGGTGCTGCAGGCTGTGTCCAGTGTGGCCTGCCTCTTGCGTTTGTTCACACGACACAGGACGTGGTGACATCTTTGTGTTATGTGGTCAGCGTCACTAGTCTCTCATGTGGTTTTCCCCTGTGGACAGTCACTTGACGTGTGTGTCCTGGTCATCTCCCACTCGGCCTGGCTCCACCTGGAGTGTCTTGCTTCCCCCAGTAGCTGCCAAACCTCAGCCATGCTGGGGCCACCCCCACCCACCTCGGCCTCTCGCCCCCCGCCCCAGCCTGTGAGCCTGCCCTCCGGCTCCCATGCATCCCAGGGAGGGACAGCCACCAGACACGGGGAGTGACCCCAGATCTCAGCTACTTAGGTCAGCTAAGGCCAGAGCTGGGGGTCACTGAGGTCTGGGTCTGTCTTCTCACGCTGGCCACTACTGAATGTTCCACCCAGCTGGACAGAGAGGCCACCTCGAGTCAGGCTGCATGGGGACAGGCATGGCGCCACCGGCGTCCTCCTGTGGGCTACAGGGCAGGGAGAACCAAAAGCCTCAGGGGAGGGTGGGCTGCACTGGCCAGCAGGGCTGGCTGCATGAGGACCATTCATCCTTAGATCCTGGAGTCCCCCAAATGAGGCCTCGATGTCCACAGAGGCAGCTTGGAATGGACAAACAGAGGGAGACCAAGGAAGAGAGGGGCTGGCATAAAAGCTCAGCAGATGCTGGGTATCATTCCCAGAAATCTGCCCTCTGCCCTGCTGTCCTGTCCAGGGTGGTGGCTGCCCACTGTCTCAGGCTGCCCCTCCCCATGTGCACCCTGGGCAGGTCCAGCTGGAGCTCAGCGGCCACCTGACACCAGCTGCCTTGAGGCCCTATGCTAAACCTGGCTGAAGGCCACCCTGGGGCCCAGCCCCTCTGGGCCTCGGTTCACGGCAGGCCTAACCAGGGTAGCAGGGAGTTTCTGCAGATGCCAAATGTTTCCAAAACCCTTGGGTGTTCTCGGGGCCCATGGGTGCCAGGGCAGCTCCACCTGGGCCCACTTGGGTGGCAGCTAAGCCCCCAACTCACACTTGCAAACTCACACTTGGTTTCAGGGGTGGGGTCCTGGGCACAGCCCCGTGACACTTTCCAGCCTGGTCCACTGAGACAGCGAGTGCCCAGTGACCCCAGGCCCTGAGGGCATGGGCTGTGTCCTCCCCACCCGGGGCTGATACTTCCACCTGAGCTGTGGCAGTGGTCAGAACTGATCCCAGAAGAAAGTGTCTGCCACCTGGGGCTGCTGGTCCAGATCTGCACTTGGCTGTGGTCTCCTGACACATCTTCTACCGTGACGGCTAACGGTGTGCTGCTGGGTGACACAGTCAAGACGGTGCGGTTGGGGAGCTTCCCTGAGCTGAGTCCTGTGTGGGTCACTCAGCGACCTCACTGAGGCGGGCAACAGTGGCCCCTGCGTGATGCTCTGGATGCGGCAGAGCGTCACCCAGGCGATCCCACCTGCCCTGTGCATCCCTTGTTAGACGCCCCCTTGTTCCTGAGGTCAGCTGCACTGAGGCACAAACTGCACCAAATGCCGGCCTGGGAACCCCCCACCAGCAGGACAGACGAGCACCAAGGCAGTGAGGACCCACGGTCCTCCTGGGCAGCGTGCAGTATGGGACTGGAAGTACTGTCCCAGGGAGAAATCAAAGGCAGGAGCCTTGAGGACCTTTGCAGTGGTCACTGTCTCTGGCCATCCGAGCTCATCTCTGGGTATGGCTGGTCCTGGGGACATGCAGGCTACCCTGCGTGGACCCTGAATTCAGTGCCCTGTCGAGGGCCGGGATGATCGTGCTTTGGGGCTGATTGTGCATGCCTCAGCCCCGTGCCCCGCGCTCCCAGGGACAGACAGCGTGCAGCCACCTCCGGCTTCTCCAGACCCATCCGTCCTGGGAAGGAAGAGGCGCTGCTGACCAGCACTCCAGCCACAGGCCAGAGCTGGGACGTGCACCAGCTTCTCCTAGATCCTGCCCCGTGCTCACAAGGACCATGACGGGCACAAGGCATCAGCTACCGGACAGCCTCTCTGTCCCAATAAGACATTTGCTGACACAAAAAACTGAGGTAACTCCCCTGGTCATTTCCAGATCTAGCCTGATCTACACCCTGGCTCAGGGGGGACTTGCTGCAGGGGCAGGATGGGCACAGGACCTGTGCCCATGAGCTGCCTGCGGGAGGGGGTCTGCCAGGCACACGGCAGGCCAGTGGCCAGGTGCTCAAGGCCATTCCCGAGAAGCCTGTCTGGGCTGCTCTCACCCCAGGTCTGTGCTGAAATGGGGGCTCCCTGTAGGCGACTCCTCCTGTGGGCCCATAGGCGCAGACTGTCACATTCTCCCCAGCACCCCGCAGAGGACTGGGCTGTGCTCCTCCCCCTCTCTGGACTGGAGGACAGGACGTTACTTGCAGGCAGTCCTCACAGGTGTAATCAGGTTAGGATGCAGATACAGAGGATTGCGGGGGGCACGAATCCAGCAACTGGTGTCCTCATACGGAGTGAAGACCAGATGCAGAGCCTGACAGGGTGTCCGGGTGCAGGTGACAATGATGTAGTCATCACCAACGGGCGTCTGGAGCCACTGGAAGCTGGAAGAGGCAGAGTGATTCCTCCAGGGAGCCTACAGAGGGGGCTGTGCTCTATCTCACCATCCTGCCTGGACCACACGCCTTGGGCTGAGACTGCTGGGTCTCAGGTTTAAGAGAGAGGAGTCTGTGGCTCAGGCCAAGGTGTCACGCAGCCCCAGGGAACACACGACCTCCACCTCCACCTTGCAAGCCCTGTTGGAGCTGGCCGGATTCACCCTGATAGACCCTGCATCCAGGGCTGGACACGGGGAGTCCTGCGCAGCCTCCCCAGCAGCTCCCTGCTGCTTTTCCCGACTCTGGGCCCAGAGCCTGGCACAGATGATAGTGTGAGCAGGGGGCACGGAGCCCACCCAGCCCCCATCTCCCAACACCACAGCCAGGTGGGGCGCGGGGAAGCAGAGGTCTCCTGCGCGCCAAGGGGGGGGCCGTGCATGGCAGATGTCTGCAGCGCTGCAGGCCCTGCCCCCCGCTGCCTGTCCTGCCTGGAGCCCCGGCTTCCCACCCCTCTGCTGGACTTGACGGAATGCTTTACTTCCTGAGTGGTTGAGGGGAGCTGGCACTCAGGAAGAGGCAGACCCAGAAGCCCCCGAGCAGGCAGGATGTCTATCTGCACCTGGAGGCAGAGCCAGGTGCGGTCCTTCACCCTTCCCTGTGCCTGCAACCCTCAGCCCTTGCTGCCCAGCCTCTGCCCCCAAGGGACCCCGACCGTGGCGTCTGGGGTCACACAGTTGTGTCCAGCAGATGAGCAGGTGGCCCCGAGCTGTCCGTGGGGCCAACACCTGCTCACCCCAGCTCAGCGAAGGGCTGAGAGCCCCTCTGTCCCAGGGAGGCTGCAGGCCCTACAGTGGGGACAGGGCCCTGGCTCTAGGCTGAGGCTGTGCCCTTGTCACTTCTCTTTCACCCTTCACCTGGCTGTTCCCCTGGCCCAGTGCCACCCGGCTGAGGAGGCCCCAGCGCCCTGCAGCCCCGGGCTGCCTGCATCAGGGCTGCTCTGCGGGGGAGCTGTCTGCCGGCCCAGGCCCAGCAGCTGCTCCCAGGAGCCTCCACAAGGGGACAAGGAAGGACACAGCTTTGCAGACCTGGGTCGCTTCCCTTTCTGGCCCCTGCCCTGATGCTGCTTTGAAGTCCCAGTCGCTTTGCAGGCACTAATCCTGGCCAGTGTGTGGTCCCCCTGCCAGCCCCGATCTCAGGCCCAGCTGGCACCCCTGACAATGACCCCAGGGGCCTGGCCAGCAGCAGCAGCTGCCTCTCGCATCCCCAGGTTCACAGGCAGCTCTGGTCAGGGGACTGGAGAAGACAGACAGCAGGGAGCTGCATCCTGCCGCGGTTTCCTGCTGCCCTGCAGACAGGAGCTGCATCCTGTGGGGGCTCTGGACTTCTGAAGCCAGCGCCAGCCTCTGCCTTCCCAGGCTGCTCCTCCTGTCCTGGGTCCACTCTCAGGACACGCGGCCACTCTGCATGGTGGTCATCTCCATGTGGCTGGACTCTCTATGAGGCTGGGCAGCAGAGGGGGCGTGTTGCGCTGGTCCTGCCAGGCTGCCCATGAGAGATGGCGAGATCTGGAATCCTGGCCTGTAGGGTTCTGGCCAAACCTCTGCACACAGCGGGGCCTCCACGGCTGAATACGGCAGCTGTGATGAGGCACAGCTCACCAGCTGCACAACTCAAACCGTCCCACCCCGGGGCAGCATGCCCACAGCATGGCCTCCATCACCTTCCTCAGGGACATGTTATGTGGTGGGCAGCCACCCAGCCTCTCCCACCCTCCTGGCAGCCCTGCCTGCTCCGTCTCTCTGCATGTGCCCCTTCCGGGCTCTTCACGGAAGGAACGTCACAGCACGTGCCTGGGCCTGCTTCCTGCACTTCCGTGGTGCGCTCCAGCACACCTGTGGTGGGTGGTCCGCGCTCCGCTCTGCCCACCCGAGGGCTGCTCGGGGCCAGGTGCCTGCTGTGAGCGTCTCCATCAGCCCTCTGGGCATCAGTGCTGGCGCAGGGGCCAGGTCCACGGTCTCTTGCTGGGCAGAACTGGGAGTGGCGGGGATGAGGTGCCTGTAACCTGAAGTCCCAAGGTGGCCTGCACACGCTCCTGATGCCGCTGCCGGCCACGGCCCAGGGGGATTAGCAATGCTTGTTCCCTGCTGAGAGGCCTCCGGGAGGACTTAGATGAAGTGGACTGCACTGGACCCGGAGGGCGGCCCCTTGCCGGCCTTCGGTGACTCCGTTTTGTGTTTAGGAATCTGCGTCACGCTTTACCACCTGGCCCTGTGCTGCGTCCTGGCAGCAGGCGAGAGCCCCACTTCCACCTGTGCCTGAGCCCCCTCCCCCATGGCACTCCGTCTCCGCCCTGCCCTGTGCTGGGCCGGGGCACCCAGCACACTTCCCACCTAGGGCATCTCCCGTTTTTGAGAACCATGCCTGGTGCTGTCGGCATCAGCTGTTGGTGTTTCGGGCTGGGTTTGTGCTCACGGCTCTCTGGCTGGTTATCTACCTACGCTTCCTGCTTCCTCTCCCTCTCTGCCAAGTCTCACCGTCAGGGTCCATTCAGTAATCCCTCGGGAATTTAATCTGGACCGTGCAGAGGTAAGGACCCGGCTTGCAGTTTCCCCCGAACATGGACCGGTTTCCCCAGCACCTTCTACTGCTATGAAAAACACCCTCATTGAATCGACTCTTACGCACATCACAGCACACTCCAGAGCCTCCTGGCCCGCCAGTGGGCCCGAAGACAACAGCTACAAGAGCGAACGTCTGTCGCTCCGCACGACCCCCACCTCCGGAGGGGCACAGGGGCAGGGCAGAGGGCTCAGGACTGGCGCAGCTGCTCCCGACATCCCTGCTGTGGATGGACACGTCTGCACCACAGGGCTGGACACAGGTTACACTCCCTGCAGTCTGCTGTGGAGGAAGCGCAAAGTCACTTGTAAAGTTCCTGATTTCCTTTGAAATCCGAGGAAATACAGAGATTAGTTTTTGTGGTATTAGCAGACTGCTGAGCTCCATCTTTTTCTCAACACTTTATTTTGACCCGAGGCCTCTCTAAGTTGCCAGCGCCGGCCGTGGGCTCACGATCGGCCTCAGCCTCCCGAGCAGCTGGAGTCACAGGTGTGCGCCACCACTAACCTTCGAAAGCACAGACACCCTCACGACAGTTGGCCAGTCCCCGTCACGTGGTGTGGCATCTTTTTATCTAATTGCTCGAGTTTTTTTTTTTTTCTTCAGTTGCTCAAGGTAAGGCTTTGCATTTTGCAAAGCTGCCAGCCACTTCTTACCCGTCAAGCTCTCTTGTGTGTTTTCTGTTACCGGGAACAGGGCTCTGTCTCCTCTCTCGCTTTTATTTTGCTCATGTATTTTAGTTGAAGCGGTGCATTTCTAATCCCGTCTGCCTGCAGCGTTTCCTCTGCGCGTGGACGTCAGCACCCTCCTAAAGCCGCCTGCGGAATCTCGTGTGACATCAGCACCGGGATGAGTGACCAGGGCTGTGATCTCCGGCCATGGGCAGGGCTGTCAGCGGCCTCAGCTCTGCCCCCATAGCACCATGACACCTGCAGGGGACGCTAGGGAAACAATGGGCAAGGCCACCCCAGGAGGCTTCCGCTACGGAACAGGATCCCGCTGAAGTTGGCTGGGGGCCAAACAGCGCTGCAGAGCGCAGGCGTGGGTATCTATGAGAACCTTCAGTGCAATGGGAGGAGACCACCCTCCACGGCTGTTATGGGCCCCATAAACTCTTCTATTAGCATCTGAGGCATTTCCGCGGAGTCTCTGGGGCTCCGCGCACCTGTGGACCTCACCTGTGAGTAGTAACAATTCACTTTCTTAGAGCAAACGCTTGCATGATCACGTTTTCGCAGTCCCCCAGGGAGGGTCCAGCAGCAGTGGTGACCACAGCACCCTACACCGGGCTGGACCCCAAGGGTAGCCCGCCCTGGCCTCCGGATCAGGTGAGGACAGCGGCCGTTGGCGCTGTCACACGTCTTTAAGGACAGTGTACTCTGCCAGCCGGACATCTTTTCCGGCATGTGTTCAACCTGACTTTTTTGAATGCACACAGTGCGTCATGTCACCCTCACCGTGGCACTTCCATTTCCTACGTGGAAGGTGGCCCTGGCATTCTTTCTTCTGAAGGATGGTAAGATTCAGGGTGCGCTGCTTCCTGCAGGGTGACTCGTGTCTCGATCACTACCCACCAAGAGGGCGAGCAGCAGACAGGGCCCCAGGGACCTGTGGCCCATGAGATAAGGCAAGAAGCAAGGCCTGAGGGACACTGGGTGGACTCAGCCCAGGGCCTGAGACTCAAAAGTCCCAAGGACAGACGGAAATGACCTTGCTGGTGCTTGTCACCTCTGTGGACCTTCTGATATCGGGCTACACCAGCTCCCCAGACCGGGGTGACTTCCACACTTTCTGCTCCTCGGGGAAGAGACACTCACCGACTGAATCTGTCCAGAATGTACCTACGGAGTCACCGAGTCTGGAGATTTGATCAGAGGATATTAACTTTCCACTTTGTCAGTTGTTTTTGGTAATTTTCCCCGTAGGAGAATCACGTATTTAACCAAAATGCTTGGCAAATGCACCAGCTATGCATGTATTTCAGATAGTTTAAGACCCGTGGCATGCTGTGACTTTTCCTTTCTCCTCTCAGATTTTCTGACCTTAAAATAATGACAAGAAACAGAGGTTCCAAAAAAAAAAAAAGCCCACATTTTATAGGACCATAGAAGAAGCAATGGTAAATTCTAGGCATCTCCTGTGCAAATGTATTAGCACAGTAGTTTGTTTCATCTTTACTTGCTATTTTGTCTCCTCCTTGGGGAGTGGCTTTGTCCTAATTTAGGATTCTTATTTTTGTTTCGGATTTAAAGTGCAGGCATATGAAGACACACAGGCACTGGGCACGGCATCTTTTCCCGTCTGTCAGATGCATGGTGCCTCATTCCTGCTGCCTGCCAGCCCAACAGAACTGAGCTGTCTGCTCACCTTCTGCCCACCTGGTCCCTGCAGCAGCCCCCAGAGGTAATGTGGGGACCACTGTACCCATGCAGAAACCAAGGTGCAGAGCAGCTGCTGTCCTGGACGTGGACCCCAGCAGATGGACTCCAGACCCTCATGTGACCCCGCATGGGTGTGGCTCACTAACCCATGTGAAGGTTCAGGTCTTGAGAGGAACTGGGCCACGCAGCTGGAGGTGAGCACAGGCAGGTGAGGGACACTTCGTCCAGCTGCTCTCCATGGCCAGCATCGTGCTCTGTCCAGATCAGCACTGGCATCGGATTCTCATTTGTTCCCGTGAGAAGCTAATGCCTGGGTATGCGGCGGAGCTGAGATGGGGATGCTAGACGGGAAGCAGCTGCAGATATGGAGCAGCATGAGCAGGGAGGCCTGGCAGCAAGCAAAAGGAGATTACAGAGCAGACCAGGCACAACACAGTCAGTCAGTCGTCCATCAGTTCCAGGTGGGACCATTTAGTTGCAGAAAAATGAGTGCAGGGCTCCCACTGATTCCTCCCTGTGGTGAGTTGTATACTTATTTCATTATATTGTAAAGTAACAATAGTAGAAATAAATGCACAATAAATGCAAAGTGTTTGAATAATCTTAAAACCACTCCTCTCCCAATCCATGGAAAAACTGTCTTCCCTGAAGCCTGTCCCTGGTGCCAAAACGGTTGGGGACTGTGCTCTATCCAATACATTTTAAGTACTAGCTTCTAAGGCTGTATTTGTCGTTACAGTTTAGACATGTGTATGGGGTGGACTAGAAAGCCAGCACATTTATTCTTTAGGAAGGTTTAATTCATGACTTGGTGTACAGATATTTTTGTAGAGATCTCAAAAAAGAAAATTAGAAGCAGTCTTGTTTGCCACAGTTTCAATAGATGACTGCAAATTCACTCTCGGGAAGTTTAAGAATCACAACACCTGTGTCCCGCATCTTTCTATTACTGCTAACTGGTAGTGTTTCCTTGATCTTCACACACATTTGGGAGTTAACTTTCAAACTAACAGTCATGTTTCTGATCATGCTATTTGACACTGCGTGGGTAATCTATGCTCACATCGAGCTAACCCATGCATGAAGGCCACTTCTTTACTCTGTGACACTTCTTTACTCTGGTTTCAGTTCAAGGTAATGCATAAATATGTAAACAGTAACTGTGTCAATACATGATGTCACACTGTGCTCCAGAATAAATACGGGTCAGCTACTGTATCAATATGTGACAGCCCCATGTAACAAATTAATGTGTTATCTCCTGATTTCCTTTCAATTGCTTTGCCTGCTCTCTTTTTCTTTTGCTTTCTTGCTTTTAACCTCTTTATGTGTAGAGTGTCCTTAGAATAGGTGGCTACTCAGCACACCTGGTCTGTTAGTCTTTGCCTTTTGGTAACAGCAGCTAGCCCGTTGGCATTTATTGTGGTCAATGATACTGAAATCTTGTCCTGAACACTGTGTTCCCCGCTGATTCCTGGCTGTGCTCCTTTCCTGGTTTATCTTATCTCTGCCCAGGTGCGTGGATTCCATCTGCTTTCTCAACTGTAGTGATTTAGTGTAAATCACGCCTGTTTCTGCACACTGCTACCGTAAGGACACTGCTGTGAGGACGGAGCCCGTTACGGGTCCTTCTGACTGTGCAGAGGCGAGGCATGGCGTGGCCCCCTTCACCCTGATGCCACTGCCTCCCCCCAGCCCTTGTTAATTCCACCAGAGGGTACGGACTAGGGCATTATTGCAAAAGATCTGGTTTTTACAAAGTGCAGAATATATTAAAAAGCGGTGTTGTGCATTTTATATTCACTTTTGTAGTCATAGCTACGGGAATTATTTATATCCAACCGCCTGCACTTAATTGGTATCAGCGGTGACCATTAATCTTCTTACGTGTGACCTTTTCCATCTTTGGCTCCC